>JAJLTW010000045.1:0-84971 GCA_030564125.1 Myxozyma lipomycoides
CGTGCCAGTATGCTAACAGCGGGCGGTTCTGTAGTAAGTGAGTCCGCCTGAAAAAGACCCGGAGACACTTGGTCCCTGAGAGGACAAAACTGTCGAATCTGGGTAGATCTGACTCTTTAATGCTATAGAGCGCACGCTAGAAATCTCGGAGGATCGCCGACATTTCAACCGGATTCGACACTGGCTCCGCTCCAGCACTTGGGCGTAGACTGCGGATGAGGCTCTTCGACAATTCGCGTCCGTTGTTGCAAAGACCCAGAGTTCGTATTAAAGCCTGCTGAAACGGGCATTCGGCTAGCGACAAGCCTTGCACCAAGTGCCCATCGTTCGCTGAAGGTCGGGTCCGATGCCGACTGTACTTTTCATAACGGCAAGCCTCAGTTGTGTTTGTACTGCTTGAGAAAGAAAGACACGCAAGACATGTGCTTGTCCTTTATTTCCCTTGCCGTGGCCATAGATGCTGAAGCCTGAAGAGAGTATCGCCCTCTTGGCATAGTGGTTCTTGCGAAACTTACAGAATCGCAATTCAACTGATCCGTATATCCATCCTCTGGTGTTTATAATGTTCATTGACGTAAATAGTACCGCAGTCTATACTATATGACCAAAGAACAACTTGGGCCAAGAGAAGTGACAGGTCTACTGAACTTTCTTGCTTCGCCAATCCCTTTCAAATCCAATGCAATAAAGTTCTACCGACAGAGCCAGCCTGCTCGCTCGATCGTTAAGCATTAAGACTTTTGCAATTGTAAAAATATGAATTCTTCTCAATACGCCAAGAATGAGGCGCATACAGTCGGTGTGTTCGACTAGCACCTTCACAACACCGTTAAGTTAGTCGCTTTAGTGTCAACACAAAGTTGTAAAAACTTAAAAGTTACTCTTACAACACATCCTTAGACAATTCGTGCATGCATTTTTGCATTTGAAATCAGTATCTACTCCCCAATCAAACCGTTGTCGTCCACACACATACACGAGAATCGATAGACGCTCCGACTATTGGAAACAATTCGGAACTGTCGGGCGCATAGAAAGACGGCCATAAAGCAAATTTATACAATTTTGCTTACTCTTAAGAAGTACCTCATAAAATTTCACCTATCGTCCCACTCACCAAAAACGATAATTCAAATATCACCCTATACAACTTTGAAAGAAAAGTAGTGTAGCTGTGCCTACAAAAATCTCCACCGTAAACTTCCAACGTCTGACTTCGAATATCGACCCCATCACGTTTAAATAAGTTTTGAAAACTTGTGCAACTTGTTCAGAACGATTCTGCTGCCCATTTCAATTACACTGAAGACTGTTAGAATCAGATGGCCAAAGACGGAAGTATTCACATACATAACCTAGTATTTTTTTTTTTTTTTTTTTTTTTTTTTTTTTTTTTTTTTTTTTTTTTTTTTTTTTTTTTTTCTTTTTGGCTAGTTAGCTCGTCAACCTTGCAAGTTTTTCCTATCCTCAACAGGCCAAACAAAATTATTGACGATATCATATAGCTGTCAAAGGCAGAACATATAGCTATCTAATGTAATTTAATACAGAGCTGAACTTAATCGTAAAGGTCGTATCTAAAAAATTGGAGCTCACTACACAACTCGACAGAGATTGGATTTCATAGTTACTGTAATAGGGGTAAACCATGCATAACGGTATAACATTAAACTTGGCGAGCTTGCATTGGAGTCGCACACTGGGATTTACGTCTCGCCAAATTACTTTAACTAACTATGCTCCAAGTTCGACATTTGCCTAACTATGTTATTATCTGCTGGTTATGCACCCATTAGCCTAGCCCCAAGATTAAATTCGCCGTGAAGTTCGTCGTCATAACTGCGGCTGCATAGCTGTTAAACTACGTAGCTATGTATAATAATGTCATCGGCACGTGAAGATATGGGAAGTTGTTCAAATCTGCTGATCAATGTGACGCATCTTCTCACCTTCGGCTGCTCTTGCGAATGACAATGGTAATTTTGCGCTGTACAATTTACCGTATCAATGGACACCAATAGATCTAAACGATATCTAACTGTTGATTCCTTTTTCAATCAATACTTTGGACTAAAGTTGAAATGCCGTGCAGATGAAGCGTTTGGCTGGCTTAAAGAGAATAATGCTTACGACGTCGGTAATAAAAGATGGGCCAACTGGCCGAATCGATTTGAGCGCGATTCATTTTTGTTTGAGTTTGACTATATCCTCAAGACATTTTCTGAGCGACGTTATGGAAAGCTACCTTGCCCGATGAATCGAAGATTTGTCATGAACGCGGAAATTGACATGAACCCGGGAATCTCGTTTAGGCTTGGTTATATCAAGGACCTCGAGCTCTTAATGGACAAAAAGGTTAGAGCTTCTAGTATTTCAGATAGGGCTGATCCCAGGCAATGTCGGGCGGATGTTTTAGTTATTTTTGTTCTACATACTAATCCGGACGAATTGTCTCTGAGAATAAGTCGGAACTCTTTACTCGAATATTCAGAGGAGGTATTCAAAGCGCAGCCCACCCGGAAATTTGTTTTAGGCTTTACACTCTATGGTGCAGATATGCTACTTTGGGTAATCGACCGATTAGGATATTTTTCTTCAACTCACTTTGACATTAACGACGAACCTAGAAGCTTTGTTACAGCGATGATTGGCTTCAGGTTTATGGAGCCAGATCAGCTTGGGTTTGACCCTCTGATCAGGCTAGAAAATGACAAGTATTTGATTACGATTGACTATGACGAGGAGGTGCTACCGCCAACGAAACGGACAAGGAGGGAAGCTGAAACGGCGAATGTTGAAGGCAGTGTGACTTCGACTGTGGTTACAAAAACTACCGCAACTTACCAAATTGAGGAGTTCTTGCAGTGCCGTGAAGTGAATTGGAGACAGGGCGCTCAAGCGTTTCGGGCTCGTTTGATCGGAGACGATGGACCGGAAGGTGAACCAGTGATTTTGCGGAGCTCCTGGAAAGAGTTTAGGAACCCACATGAGGCACAGCTGTTACAAGAACTTTGTAGATATCCCAAATGTGTGCCATATTCGATACTTTGACAAGGTCGAGATCGTTGGTTCACTTTCTGGTGAAGGGATGTATGCGCAAGACACGGACAAACCAGGCAAGGGGTTGCTCGAAGCCAAAGACTTGTCGGAATTGCTTATGGCTGTGGCCCAATGTATACAAGCACACAAAGATGTTTGGACGAAAAAGAATATCCTACATCGAAATATTTCGTTACATAGTTTGTATATTAACGATGTTTCCGGCAAATCAGGCAAATACAATGATCGATTGGGAATTCTCAGCGATTTTGATATGGCTATTAAGGTCAAGCCGGGATCGCACTTGTCACAACAGACCACAGTAGGGCTTTATGACTTCATGTCTTTGAAGTTATTGTCGGCCGCAGAACAAAATATTGGTTGGTCAAGTGACTGTGTCCACAGCTTCATGGACGATCTCGAATCGTTCTTTTGGGTCCTATATGGCGTTTGTACTTACGACAGCGAGACGCGTATGGAGAGCGAGAAATCTTTTGGCTGTGGATCGGAAGACATTCCTGGTTATGAAGACAGGGTATCTGCGATTGAATGCGAACTATTTTATGAAGCAGAAATTAGTTTCAGTCCTGGCTATCAAGCATTGTTTTTGCCAATGTGCGAACTGTGCAAGAAACTTTTTCCGGATGGAGAATCGCGCAAAGACGAGGATTTGAAGTTGTATGATGAGATGATACGAATCTTAAAAAATGGGCAAAAAAGTTAGCGCGCGATCTAACCGACCCTTGCACGCAGTTCCAGGGACGCGTTCTACGCGCGCGTCAGCGCATGCAAGGGTCGGTTACTGTAATGTAACTTTTATTGACTAATGACGGCGCTATTAGTCAACCTATGGGAGCCGTTGTGTAGACACAAGAGTTTACCTAAGCACACGGGTCTCTTAGCGGCCAGCGGTCATACGATAATAGGGTGATCTACTTTCTCAACTTCCGTACTACTTTATTCTTTGATCCGACATGTAAGGACGTGTGGATCTGGGTTGAGAAACTTTTTAGCTGTTATAAGGCAGCGGATAAGGGATCTACTTCTTTTTGTTTTGATTGTCGATTGGATAGTGGCAGTTGGGTCGGATCTTCTTAGATTTGACAGTCAATTGATTGTTGTTGGATTGTTGTTGAAATTTTAGAGGTGGTCTCGGATACGTATCCGTACCGATACGGATATGAATTTCTATATCCGCGGATATATATCCGTGTAGCCGCTATATGTATCAGCTATATATGCAATTGTCTGTGGATAACTATTGACAAACATAAACAAATGGACCAAGTAAGCTCTCGAATTCCACATCATGAAAGGGTAGCTTATGCACTTGATTCAACAAACTCTGTTCCAAAATGTAACTGATGCTTCCATAACGCATGGGATTTTATTGTAATAAGTAGTTATCGAGACACTTGCATCCGTCAGTTAGAGCTTTCTTTTTCATCCATACACAACTGGAATAAAACTCTTTTATTTGTTACACTTCATTCGTTATATTTTATTGTTGATGTTCTTGAAGGTTTTGGTACTTAGAAAGTATTAACTACATGTAGTTAGTTACGTTAGTGATTAACAAACTTAGTAATATAAATAACATTTCGTGTATGCTCGCGGTATTGTTTAATCCTATTCATGGTCTATTAAAAGACAAATTCATGAATCAGCTTGAGCTCCTTTCCTATCGCGCTTAGACGGCGAGCTAGTGTAGCTTGAGAGAGCTCGCATCATTAGATGAATATTTTACTGGATATAGCTGTGCCATATGACATATACCCGCCTTGCTCTGTAGAAGCCATGGAGGAGAAGTGATTTATACACAAGTAGACCGTGAGTCCTCTAGAATTGAGGTGATATGAAGCGGACGCAAATTATTATATTTGCCGCCGGTAAGTAGATGCTCCTTTGTGCCTGGCGTTAGTTGTCGGAAGCCGTTCCGATCGAGTTCTCACGATCCTCAGCACTTGCGGATTAAGCCCGGCGACTATTTTGATTCTTTGAACGAGGACAATGATATCTTTAGTGTTTCTTTACAATCATCAGATTAATGACTTTCTTTTTAATAACTCACGTATCGTGAACTAAGAGTATGTGCATCTCGCAGAAATAGTTCTTTGGGGGGGGATCATAAGTTTAAGCATAGATGGATAAACTATTAAATAATGAAAAGGAACAACTGTATATTACATCTATAAATCGCTCCGCCGTAATTACTCTTCACTATCACTATCCGAGTCATCATCATCATCATCGATCTGATCTTCACTAGCGTCGTCGCCGAGGTCGTATTCCTCTTCACCGCTCTCTTCGTCGTCGTCTTCCTCAATCTTCTCATCTTCCAAATCATCCGCAACTTGTTCTCTCTCTTCTGATTGCAGCGATTCCCGCAAAACCCGTAATTTCTCTTCACGCACCTCACGCTGGATTTTGAGGTATTGGCCAAGTGGAGTCTTGTCCCAAGGAAAATCGATCAAGAACTGATCTACCATGTCCTGATTACCAGGTGAGAATTCAACATTTTTACGTTTTTCCTGGATGAATTTGCTATTTGACTCAAGTTTCTCGACAAGTTCAAGCAATTGCTTGTGAAACCTAAAGTTCTCATTGTTCTTCTTGCCTTTCTTGCCCTTCTTGCCCTTCTTATCGCTCTTTCTGACCTGAACATCAACTGTTTGCATGCGATCTCTTCTTCGAGCATATCGCTTTAATGTAATCACGCAGGGAACAATAAGCTCCGGGAATGCAATATGCTTTGCATATAATCCATAAAACTCGATAATACAGTCAATAATTTGTTCGCATACTCCGCTTTGATAAACGCGAGTACCCATGTATGCCGAGTTGGCTCTGATATTGTGCTCAAAGTCAAAAGGTCTCAATGTAGATGGCTTAGCAAATTTTGTCACAATAGTAGATGTGAAAATCTCAGTAATTGTGGGCAAAAGCGGGATATATACGTCAGTGTCGCGAGACAGATCGACCAATGCTCTGAACAGTGTGAATCGCAATGGGAGATACTGAGCAGCAGGAATCAGACGCATGGCACCAAGTGTGACCTGAACAAATGGATAGATAAGCGGCCTCAAATTGGACTCTTTTCCCTGAGCCTGCTCTGTTTCTATAGTACAATGCAGCGATAACACTCTGCGCCAAAAGTCGAGTGAATGTATATATTGCCAGTTGTAGACACTCTTGTATGAATCCTTGGTCTTGTGCACGACGCTGTTACGTAAATGAATTGCAAGTTGACGAATGTAACCAAATGCAGTCTGGTAGGCAACTTCAGCGTCAAGCGAATAAAGAGTGGCTGCTGTATTCTTCATGAAATTGATAAGTGGCATGCTGTGAACAGAAGTCTGACGACAATTTTTGATCATTCCTGAATAGGACAACTAAACGGTTAAAATAGAGCAAATTTTTGAAACAAAAAGGGTGCATACCTTTAAGCACATCTCAAGCATTCCCTTGTCACCAGAACTAGCTGCAGACCGGATGACCATCCATGCCGCAAGCCTCGCACTCTCTGTAGAAGAAGAGCTCCAAATATCAACCACCAATTTAATAAACTCCTTGACAAATCTTCTAAACCCAGAAAAATATGGCAAAAGCTTCTCAGCAGAAGTCAATACCGCTGTGACGGTAGCAGTGTCACTCAAGTTGGACAACAACTTCAGATAGCCATTCGACACCGATTTCAAAACAGGAGCAAATTGCTGAAACTTTTTATTGTTTGTCGTAACAGTACGCTTGCCACTTCCAGAAACAGTAATGGGAATGTGATGATTTAGCACCTCAGGAAATTGTGTCAATGCCAACAGGACAATGTCGTTGTACACACCTGGGTCAGTGATCGAGTACTTGTACTTAAGTGCATCTTTGGGTGCACTGTCGACATTAACAGCTGATCTAAATGCCACAGCAACACGGTTTAATGTCCTGAGCGATTTCTCGCCTGCCAATGCCTTTTTCCATTTAGCAATATCTTCCTTTGTCAATTCTTGTCTATTGTCTGCGGCTTGTTTTCCCTTCTTTGATGTTGGCTTTTCTTCCTCAATGTCAGATCCAAGAAGTTCGTCGTCGTCTACTTCATCTTCCAAATGATCCATTTCCATCTCATCGTCATCTGCATTCAACACATCCTGATCTTCTTCATCAAGAAACTGAGCGAAATTTCCCAGATCACCTTCGTCCTCAGCTTCGTCATCTTCAGCTTGACGGCGTCGCTTATTAACACTCTTTTGAAAAGCCTTATCGACTTCCGCAATACCATCTCCAGTCGCAAATAAGTTTTTGGCATTTGTATCTCCTAACACAGCATCTGCAGGTGCAGGCTTCGACTCGTCATCGTCTTCACCATTGTCTTCATACCTGACCTTCCGCTTCTTCTGGACCTTCTTGTTGTAAGCCTTGACAACTTTACGTTGATCAAGCGTTCGCTTCAAATGATTCTTATTAAACTTCTTAGTCGATTTTTTCACCATCTTTACCAGTCAATGAGAAACCAATATGATTTTTCGATTTGAAATGTTGTTCGCAGTAAAAAAAAATACTGAATACTGTTAATTTTTTTAATTTTTTTTTGTGTGCGGCGTAAAAGTTTACCCGGCCGTTAATTCTCCCAAATTGTCCCAATAGATAATACAAAAGTCTCAAATGCATTTCACAATCGTGAACTTGAGGAATACATTACAATCTTTACGGCCTTAATTGGAGTTTATTATGTGTGAATATTTATTACTTATGGTACATCGCTCCCTTAGAATTATATTAGTCAAGCATGTTGTAGAAAACCTTATATGCATGGTCAATGTCAAAGAGTAATTGTCGAGATTCGTCTTCGCTCAATTCATCAGTAGCTTTCATTGCATTGAGCTTGATCAACCTATGATGTAAGCAAATAGTCAAAACTAATAAGTAAAATATCATTAGCTAGCATACCATTCGATGATCTTCGATCGTCCTTCGAAATTCTCGGTAGTGACTGCATTTAAACTCGTCATAAGCTCTCCTAATAATGGATGCAAATCATCTTTGGCTTTGTAGTTCAGCTTGAGCGCATCCATAAAAGTGATAAAGTTCTATTAGATTAGTAGCTGGCGCTCTGAATCTTAGTCACTGGTATACTCACGGCAATGGCATCAGCAGCAGCCTTTGCAGACGACGAGGACTTTGATGGAGTTGCTGGTGGTGCAAGTTCTGGGTACCCATAGTTTGATTCTCTTGGTGTACTTGCAGGTACTGGGTTTTCAACAGTGGCTGGTACTCCAACTCTGAGACGAGAAGTCGCTGATGGATATTCGATCTAAGCGAATTAACACTAAATTCGCCATTTAATTATAAACCTGTTACTCACGTCGTACTGCTTCTTAAATGAATCTAAATCTTTAAATTCGGCAGCCACCTCTTGATTCTTTAAAATTGTGTTATATTGTGCTAGTAATCGGCTGCATATTGGTGTGTATCTAATACGGTTAACGAACCAGTGACTTTGCACATACTCTACTCAAACATACTCTCGATGCGAAATAGTATCTTTCACATATGCTTTTTCAACAAAGTCCAATGTAACTATTATTGCATAGATCTCAGCTAATGACTCGTATAAATCTCGTTGAACTGACGTGCGATAGAGTCGAGCTTCTTCATCGAGTGGAATCCGTGACCGGAGCGCAGCCGATGACGAAAATGAAGAAGACGAGTATGCAGTTGGTGCATATGGTTGTGATTGATTATATGCCATTATGATGTCCTGTTATGCTGCAATGCAGTACTTCAAAGTTAGCTAGTAGCTATTAGGCCTGTCACTTGATAGCGAGCTGTCAATGCGAGATGGGACGCGCAATTTAAGGTTGTCGTACTCTAATCGCTATACATACGTAGTTGATATTTTCTGAGAGATCTTGAACCTACTGAAAACAACTCAAGTTTGAATCCCATATAATGAGTTTAAAAAATACCAATAATTTTTTTATTCTTTTAATACGTAAAGGATCTTAGCGCCAAAGCAGTTTGTTAACTATCAGGCGCGCCTCACCTGGTTAACTTGTAACACAATGGCCAGATAACAATATCTACAATTAGGCTGTGTTTTTAGTTGCTGGTAGTTTACTGTTCACTACGATCAAGGAAATGAGGAGCAGATATTTTCGAGGAGAATAGTGATGCCCATTCGAGTAGAGTAACGGGGAAACCTCGTAAAAACCCGTTACCATCACATATATTGCAATAGCTAACTATAAGTAAAACAATAGGGATACAAAAACAAATTAGCCATTTTGCAACGCACCAAAGGAAAGTATAAAAGAACGAGACGCTAAGGATTTTAAGCACTAAGTATACAGAATTAACGCAATAAATATACAAATGTATAGCAGATTAAACTGTTCGACACCAATAACTTTCATTACGCAAGCAGACATGAGACTCGAGTACCCATGTGCACTATTATAAGTATATGTCAGCACACTATATCGATCTCACGCCTGGTAGGCATCGAAAGCCGGGCCAGTCAGATCTAGGGTAGCTGACCAAGCATATCAACTCACTAGCGCTCAGAGGTACTCAGCCGGCCATGGAAATAGATCAAGGCAGCATAGATTAAACATGCGTCAATCATGGCCGAGCTTTAATCAAGAAAGTCGTATGTGCACCTCGATCATTAAAGCTGGGCCGCGGTCGTCAACAATTAGGTTGGCCGACTCTTACCGACGGCAAGAGGATTTAATTCCTAGTACATGAGACTAAAATACAAGACGAGTCCAATACTTACTTGATGCTATCCATTACTAGCACTTAGCCCTGCGGTGATTGTATAATAGCAAAATGAGTGAAGAAAAACGAAAGCAAGAAGAGAGGGAGCAGGGCGTAACTTGCGTTTTTTGGAGGCCAGCTCAAGTTGGACTACATAGGCTTGTTGACATTTTTTACTATGATCTCGAGGACGGGGTGTGTCAACTTTAGAGCATGTGAACGGCCAGATTGGGAATTATGTAAACATTGGCCAGGCCAACATCGCGTCGTGTAGAATAATAAAATAAAAGCTTCCAATAACTTAATTATGAATGGCTTTTCGTAGTGTAGATTTGTAATGATCGAATGGGCGTAACCAAACGCAGAGAAAACGTCATAATTCGGACGCAAGGAGATTAATCACTATATACGCAATTATATGTGGCAAATTTTATACTCTTTTACTATGTGAAAATAACTTTCTTAACCATGTATAATACAAGAAGCTTAATTTAGCACTTACATGGCGGCAAAGGTTTAAAACAATGTACAAGTAATTTCCAGCCAACATCGACGATACACGCAGATCACTTTCGTGCTAGTAAATAGTATAACCGCACATGTTTGAAATTTTCATCTTGTCGTTATATTGAATTAGTAGCTTTACTCGTCACTACTGTCAAAGCGATAATGTACTTATATCACACCACACAATCAAAGCTAACTTGAGATCACACTATTTTTATAAATCATCAGTAGGATATACAAGCTCTGGATCGACATTCAAAGATTTGAGCATAACTTGAATCGTAAAATCCTCATCAGTTGCTTCTTTCCTCTCCTCTGCAGTCACATCATAATCATATTCATCTCGCAACTTAGCAATGTCTTCAGGTGACGCTTGTTCGTCTTGATCATCATTAAATGTCGAATTACGTTCCTTTAAACGTCGTTGATACTCAGCATACCCACCCATCTTTGCAATTCGTGTCGCCGCGATATCAAACAAATACTTTGATGCTGATTGAGCTGCTTGACGCCATTTTGTTGCAAGCGCAAGTAAGCTCTCTTCTTCAAATATAATCCGACCATCTTCTGTGGTCACAGTAGCTCGCTCGTATTTTAGTGCTTGCTGGGCTTGGACTAACTTTTGCTGCGTGGTCCTATACGAGATGTCGAGTCCAGATTCTCGTTTCAAAAGAATCGGATCTACACTAGCTCGCTCTAAGCAATTAAATACAGTCCACCAAACGCCAAAAACAATAGTTACCTGTAGTGCTACCAAGAAACCTTTCTCGGAAGCTCGCAACCACGCGGTGAGCTGACGCCCTGTCTCCGTCCGGCAAAACGAACAAAACCTTCTTAGCTGGGCTTATCAACCCAGTAGAGTATTCAGTCGCCTGAGTACCGTCGGAGCCATCATAATCTCCAGATCGATCGCGTTTTAACGGAGATCGAAATGGTTTCGAAAGATCGATTGTGCCTGGCATGGCTTTGTACTTGATTGGTGTAGTGGGAAGGCTGGAATTCTCCATTACAGGTAAGTAAATTTGGGTATATAGATATTTAAGATATACGATAGATCGAAACTTGCACGTAAATCGTCTGACTAGTTATTTCCAGGTTCCCACCAGACGCGTGTCTAAAAAGTGTCCAAAATGCTGGTACCACGCTGTCCTTCAACGCGTTTTGTGTGCGCACGTGCAGCTTTGAGTGATCTCCATGGCTTCCAGTCACGTCCCTCACCCTCTCACCCTCTGCCCTAACATTTGACACACGTGCGGCCCATTGCTAAGCCGCACAGGGTCAAAATTTCCATTGACTCGATTTCAGAGAGCAACTGCCATGTAAGTTGAGCAGCATTCTAGGACTGGTTGGTGAGATTTTGTATAATGTTTAGCTCAAAAACGAAGATTAATCAGCTGAGTAATTTGTCGTACTCACCAGAGTATATTTACTCGGTCGACAAGCTTAGTTCTACAAGTGTGATCTCGTCGTTGTCTAACCGGGCATTAAAGTTGTTTGACATTAATAAAGGCAAGATTATAGAATCTCGTAATATTGCAAATGCACATGATGGAAATATTGAAGGTGTGCAAGTAGTTGATTCTAATGTGGTACTTTCTACTGGCACAGACGGTGTCGTGAAGCGATGGGACCTGCGGTCTAACAAGTGTACCGAAATTTTTAAATATGGTTTGGTATATAAGTCGATTTAAAATGTTTTTGTTATGCTAATAATTAGCATCAAGTGCTGGATTATTATCGCTGGCGTACTCTTCACTAACAAATGAAATTGCTGCCGGTACAGAATTGGTTACGCCTGATGCTGGAGTAGTGATGTGGGATTTACGGAAATCTGGATCCACGCTGAGAGAATATATTGATTCTCATAATGATGATGTGACGGCAGTGGCTTTTCATCCTACTACGCGTCACTCACTACTTAGTGGATCTACAGATGGTCTTGTAACCCGATACGACACATCAATATCAGACGAGGACGATGCAGTGATGCAAGTGATCAACCACCAAGCATCGATCCACAGCACTGGATTCTTCAACGACAATATATATGCATTGTCACATATGGAAACATTTACGGTTTATAAGCCAACGCAGAAAGACGACGAGGCCGAAGATGAGAAACCCGAGAATCAACCGGTTGATTTTGGTGATGTTCGACAACTTTGGACATGCGAATATGTAATTGGAATCGGTAAAAATTATGTTGCGGTTGGGAGTAATACTGATTCAAAATTATCGTTGATGCCGATTCGAAATGAGAAGGTTGAGATTAAACCAAGGATTGAATTACCTGGTGCCCATGGCGAAGAAGTTGTCAGAACTGTATATGTTGACGAGGTCAATAATCGAATAATTACTGGTGGTGAAGATGGGAAAATCAAGGTATGGGCTCCTGAGGGATCCGAGCAAGCTACTGAAACTGAGTGGAGCGAGGTCAAATCGAAGAAGATACATCATGGCAGGTCAAAACGGTATACGCCGTACTAATGATTAAACAGATAGAAAGAAAAAAAAAAAAAACATGGAAACTATTACGTGAGATGTATTATACAAAAAGAATAATGACTGCTTCCACCAAACATTACTGGAAACGTAATACGATAAAAGACCCAACCAAATTTTTCCATACCATACCCAGCCTTGAAATACAAACGTTAAAAGAAAAAAAGAAAAAAAGCAATTAAATAGTATAAAGAGCTATGCACACAAAATGGGAAACGTAAAAAACATAATTACAGCTTTATACGCCAACCTTTGATCTTCATTAATGAAGCAGCCACTGCTAATACTAAACAATACTGGATCAGCAAAGCCAATGCTTGCAAATTCTTGACTGTTAACGTATTAAGTGATAAATTTATTAAACCGGTGAAAATGTTTGCAATCAAAAACAATGCCAGGCCGTTCTCGTTCACAGCCTCGACCCCGAACGGCACTGCATCTTCGTATTTGACGTCATCTGATTGTGGGAAAAACAGCGTCTCGATCAGTAGGTATAATAAAATATAAATGTTGTTGTATGATGCTACCCATAACACGTAGGGAAAATTCGCTAGTCGTCGTGAGACTTGCATATTCAAGAACCGAGTACACACTTGGTAGAGAACAGAGTAACCTATACCAGCCACCGACAAGTATACCATAATCGATCTCCGAGATGATGCAGCTGAGTTATTACCGTTACCGATTCCAATAAACCTGGAGACTAATGGGATATTGATGGTTTTGGGAATCGCGGGTAACGAATAAAATCCAGTCGATTGCCCCGCCATGAAAATAGCGAGATACCCCATAAATGAGAAGATGCCTTCCTTGTTCATAGATATTATACCAGTCCTTGGAGCAGTCAAGATGAATGTCAAAAGTGGAGTGAATTGCAACAGGCTCTGGTAACCAATGCCAACCGCGAGTGACAACATTGCCTGTGAAGCATGGCCCGAAAAGTAGTTCAAAATGGTGACAAATGGTGGCAAGAATCCGAGAGTCATGAAGAAATTCCAATGCACGCCGTATTCAGTAGTATGTTCATGATAGTCGACAGCTTTGACAAGAAAGAGCCGTAAGGCGCCTAACAATAGCACCGAGGTTGACTGCCGTAATGATCGCTTGAATGACGCTACTAACGGAGGCCGAGACTTGAGAAACGACTCTTTCAATGGTCCTCGGGCAGAAACAAGTCCCATAGAGAAAACGAACGAACCAACACCGAGATCCATGAGCGATGTACCCCAAGTCTCTACTTTGGCAAATCGCCGGGGAAATACTTGAAAATCAACTGCAAGAATAGCGATGCAGGTAATAATCATCATTCCAGATCTATAGATGGTCAAAAAAGACTTTTTCGGCAAATAAGCTTCTGTGGAGACTGATGAGATCGAAACATTCGACGATAGCGACGACGAAGACCCAAATCCGGAAGAGGATGAAGAATGCGATTGGTGCAAAGCAGCCGACGAGGCGTAGGGATCTGACTTGTAATCTGGATTGTCGTGAGAATGTCTGGGTTCTGCGTCGTTGGCACCGGTATCTTGAACAAAAGAATCTGTATTATGAGCATGTGTCTCTACTGAGCTCAGATCGTGAGCAAGCCCACGAAGCCTCTTCTCACGCCTTCGCAGTGCTAGTTGGGCATTTTTCTGCTTCGAGTTGTATGATTGAGGAAACAAAACGTAAATCACGACCGCAGGGGCTAGAATGAGAAAGTTGAATGCAAACGGATGTGAAGCATATATGGTAATCGATAGCAGAAGCACCACCCAGTTCAGGACAAAATCAACGGCCAAACTCGCGAGGGAAGACGTTTTCGAGCCATGCTGAGGCGTGAAGAAGGAAAACCGAGTCTGCAATGTACACCAGACCACATATGCTGACTATACAGACACCGAATATTAGCATGTTGCCGGATCAAAAGGATATAAAAAGAAAAAATACGCCAGAAAAAGAAAAAAAAAAAAAAAAAAAAAAAAACAAAAAAAAGAGCGAGCGCCGGACGGCATCTGAATACATACCAGAGCCACAAGGGTGACAATATTGATCTCCTGGATCGAGCTGCCAGCAAGTCCGGACACGAATTCCTCTTTCAGATGCTTGAACGTCAACCGGTCGGCACCCATCTCTGGCGACGACGACATCAGCACATCGGGGGGCCCTGGGCCAGGTGCTATGCGAGATCAACAGAACAAACGAACGGAGGGAGCTGCTGGAGCAGGTGTGTCTGTGTGTGTGTGTGTATGTGCAGGCAAGCAAGCACTGCTGAGGACAGGCTGAGACGACGAACGATCGCGTGGGTGCACAGCGGATCCAGACTGGGTGTCGCAGACGAGGAAGCTGGGAAAAGGAGGTTTGGTGGTCGTGTCACCGTGGTTCGTGGTCCGGGCCTGGCTCTGGGTGCGCGTTTGGGTTTTGGGACCTGGTCGTCGACGAACTGAGCCAGGCTGTCCTGCTTATTTTAGACGACCCGACCCTGCCAGGCATTTCGCGTGTTTTTGCGCGCTGCGATTGGCCCAAAAATAAATCATATTTTGACGTGCCGCTGCCGAAACCTGCAGCCCTAACCGCGCCCTGGTCAGGTCGGTTCAATGCATGCAGCGAGCAAATTGCCAGCTGGTGCGAGGGATCTTAACAGTGTAGAACATCTTCGTGGGGACTTTTTTTTTTTTATGCAAATGGTTGTATAATTATATCATAATGTACAGTTCGCTATACCTGGTAGTTACCCCCGCCCTCGTCGGGGCCACCATGGCCTCCCTCGAGCTCATTAGACTCGTCGCCGCCTTCCGGACCGTAATCATAGCCTGCTCGATTGAATTTCTCAACCCACCGCTTCCAGAACTCAGACAGCGACCACTCTGCACGCGGCCCTGCACCGTCTGCTGCGTCGACACCGATTCCGTTAACGCTGCCGCCGGTGATGGCATTCCAGAACGAGCGCAGTCGTAGTTTGTAGAGCGCCAGTGTTACTGGCAGGTATGCCTCCGAGTTTGTAGTCAGCGCCAGATCGTAAAACCGCTTGGCCAGATGGAAATCTTGCTCGACCCCGAGCCCGTTTTCATGCATCCACCCGAGATTCCATAGCGCAAGCGCGCTCTGTTGATACTCGGCTGCGGCCTGGTAGCACGCAGCAGCTTTCTCAGTATCCCGCTCGCATCCAATTCCCTTAAGATAGTAGTCGCCCATCTTGACGGTTGAGTCAATGTTTGATTGCTTAGAAGACCTGGTCCAGTATAATAAAGCCATTTCGTCAATTGTCCGCTCGATTTCTCTATCCTTCAGAGCATATTCGTCGTCTTCAGGTGTATACAGTTTCAAATAGTCTGTCACCAGTCGCCTCAACAACCCCGGAAAGTCGACTGCTGACTTATCACGATCCAGCAAATGAGCAACGTTGGCCTGTCCAGACTCGTATCCTTGTTCACCGGCAATCATAAACCCCACGACTGATGACTCATAGTCCTTAAATTCAAATCGTCTATGAGCCCAAGCAAGTGGACATTGAAGATCTTCTACTTTTTCCGCAACAATTTTGTAAAACACAGCCGCCATCCCACATGATCTTTCTCGTCCTAGGCCCTGATTGTGTGTCTCGGCCAGATAGTAGAATGCTTCAATATGTCCATGTCGAGCAGCAAGCTCAAAGTAGTGCACTGCTACAGTAATTTCACCTTGTTCAAGGAATAGCTTACCAAGATTTACCTGAGCCGGCCCAAAATCTAAGTCTGCGGCAGCGCGAAAATACTCTGCCGCTGTCACGGTGCTCTGAGTCGGGCCACCAAGACCCTTCAGATGCATATATCCGTATCCATTAAGAGACGCAGCATCTCCAAGATCCGCACCACGCTTGTACCACTGCAGTGCCTTTTCATAATCAATCTTAGTGCCTTCACCACGTAGATACGCACGTCCAATATAACCCGCAGCTTTACCTGCATGTGTTTGGGTCGCATTAGGCACATCACTGATGACGGTCCCATCTGGATTCCAGTACTGCTCGGCGACTGCCTTAAAGTATTTTATAGCTTTGACATGATTTCGTGGAAGTGTGCGAGTTCCATCGCTGTAAAATCTTGCAAGTGAATACAGAGCTGCAATATCGGAATTGTCGGCCATATATCTGAGATACTCAAGCACGTCGTCAAGCGACGCAGAATCAGAACTTGGACGCAAGCTCTTTTTATAATTCGCGCCAGCGCTACTTTCACTAGCACCCTCACCGTAAACACCGCCAGTATCGTCTGCAAGTTTCCAAGTGTGCCGATCAAGTATCCGGCCACCAGCAGGCCCATCATGCCAATACTCCATAGCTTTATCCGCCACTTTTTTATAGTAATGAACGGCTTTTTCACAGTTCCGAGGTGTACCGATTCCTGTGTGATATCTGTACGCGAGTGTGATTTCTGATCGTGTATTACCCCCTAACGCCGCGAACGAGTGATATAGCATTGCTTTAGCCTGATCGCGGACTGTATCGCCAAACATGCCAGTAGCATACATAAATCCCATCATATTATATGCCGACGAGTTTCCGTTCAAGCTTGCCAATTGTGAATAATAATTAAGAGCAGTAGTGTAGTTTCGAGGATGGGTAAAGTTACCGTAGAAATTCATCTCCGCCAAAAGAAACAATGCATCTGAGTTGCCCTTCTTAGCTGCACTTCTGAGAATCTTTACTGCATCTCCCATTGGTTTGTAGTCGTCGTCATATAATATCTTATCATCTGGCTCTTCGTCTACGTCTAGATCTGGCATCGGAGAAGCGGACGCTTTAGGTGCAGGCTCTGAGCTTGAGCTAGGTTCGCCATGTGCATGGCTGTAATATGCCTCCGTATCCTCGTAAGTTTCAGACTGAAGTGTACCAAACAAATTTGCGAATTGAGATGCGCCATTGGAGACTGAATCTAATATCTGACCGACTGAAGATTGACTATCACCTCGATATTTAGCAATCAGATCAGCCTGGAACTGTCGTAATATCGTCAATGCTTGTTCAAACTGAGATTGCACTACAAGTTAGACAAACGCCTGCCAAAAGCAGCTAAATCAACTATACCAGGATCAATTGTGGGTTTTTGTTCAGTTGTCTTCAGATCCATAGGTTCGGCTATGACAGCTTCAGGCGACGTAGTGAATCCAGTGCCTATTGGGACTTGTTCCTCAACAGCACCAACAAGTCCAACAATTAAAAAAAACCAAAGGATACCTATCATGTTAATACACTTGCAACACATATTATAGTCATTCTCTTTCTCAAACCATACATCGCATCAGCCTTACAGGCAATCCAGCGACGCGAGTCGCCATCTCACTCACTCCGCTGACACTAGCACCGCCAACAATAGACAAAGCTGCTATGGACATCCAGCTAATTGCGTCCAAACAAACTCCTTATCTTCACCAATTTACAGCTAGTTGATTGCGTCCAAACTCGCTTGATCAGCTTTCACACGGTTCGACAATCTGGCAGCTTCCAACTCTGTGCCCTAAACCCTAGCATAATATGCACTTGACCATTTTGATAGAAATTTGGCGTTGGCATTTGAAATTACGCAACGATTTCAAGTTTACATAAACCGAGATTGTATAAGCCAAAAGCAACGGCTAAGCCAGCGATACCATTCGGTAAATTCGATTACTATAGTAGAAAATTTTGGAGGAGACTGTACATTGTTACTTGGGGGCTTTGTTGTGTATATTGTTGTCTTGCGAGAAGCGGCTTGTGGCAAACAGGAACTTTGTTGCATTTGGGACCATAGTTAACCAAATATGTCTAATCAAATTGTGGTAAGTTGTTATCTATGGTGACCTTGCTATTTTGTACTACAGTATTCTAATTTGATTAGGGAGCTGCATACCGCGATATCATCGAGGATGTTATAAACTCGTCGCGGATTGACTTTGAAGATTCAGGCGTTGACGAAACAACTTTGCGTGAATTGCAAACGATATGGCAAGAACGACTATCACAAACCGGTGTTGCAAAGTTTCCATGGGATCCAGAATTGTCAGAGTCACCTCCGCCTCCACCTACTACTGAAACAAAAGTAAAGTATGAAGTCGCGTCGCCTCCAGTATTTCCAGGCGGAATACCAATAGCTCCGGTTGGGGTTTCGTTCCCGAATCCAGCAACAGCTGCAGCAAGGGCAGCACATCACATTCAAGAACTTGCTCAACAAGAGAAGCTGCCTGGTGAGATTGCGGATGAGAGTATCAAGGGAGTGATGAAAAGAGCCGGTATCGATGAACAGTTGGAAGATCCAAATGGAGCTCGGTCTGGTGGTCTTTTATTTCCTGGAGGTGGTCGGCTTGCCCAAGTTGATGGATCAGATGAGTTACCTCAAGAGGCGATTGACAGATTAATAGAATCAAAAATATTACGACGGGTTGATCGCGGAAAGCACAACGACAATAATACAGAGGAAGAACCTACAGCAGCAAACACTCAGAATGAGATTAAAATTATAAAGAAAAGA
This sequence comes from Myxozyma lipomycoides, assembly GCA_030564125.1. NCBI lineage: Eukaryota > Fungi > Ascomycota > Lipomycetes > Lipomycetales > Lipomycetaceae > Myxozyma > Myxozyma lipomycoides. The sequence goes on from JAJLTW010000045.1 coordinate 19,263, forward strand.
AACTATCGTACGATTGAAATTGTGATACCTCAGGTTGATGGCGGTATGGATTCGTCAGATAATGATTCAGATGAGGATGATGATGACGATGACGTGCCTGGCGTTGGAACCGCAGCTCCGGGTGGAAAGCGAAGGCAACGTGTTGGTCATGATGATGATTCAGATGCGATCAACTCCGAGCTAGATGACTCTGAGGATGAGCTTGATTCTGATAATGAATTCGATGAAGAGGCAGGTATGATCATGCTTTGTCTATATGACAAGGTACAGCGTACCAAGAACAAGTGGACATGTGTACTCAAGGACGGTATAGTCAATGTTAACGGAAAGGATTATTTGTTTGGCAAAGGTACGGGCGCTTACGAATGGTGATTTTTGTTTGGGGGTCAATTTGTGTGGCCATGCCTTTATATAAATTAAATTTTGTACAAATACATTGCATTGATCTATACTAAGAAGAAAAAGAAATCGAAGTTTTTTTAAGCTATTTTTTCACGCCAAAAAAAGATGAAATGCGACCAGCTGGATCGCTACCGAGTTTGTCGCTTATTAGTTGCCGCACATAGTCGATCTCATCATCGGCTGATGATGCCAACTTGATTGCCATATCTCTAGCCTTGTCAATATAATCAGAAGTCTCGTATGGTCGATCAGGCTGATTATTTGTGTCAGGCTCTCCAAAGTATTCTGCTGATGAGATCGCGGTGGCATTGTCAAACTGATGTAGCTTGTTTCTTTGTTCCCGCTCCATGTCTTGTGAGAGCCGGTTGCGACCAAAGTATTCATCAGACGATATATGTGTCGCGTTTGGCAGAGATTTAATCTTTGTTTCATCGCTTGGTCCAAAGTCGTTAGCTTTCTCTACTATGCTACTATTGTCCATCTGGCCGAAATGAAGCGTGGGAGCCGGAGTCAGTGAAGAGCTTCGCGGTTGTGACGTTTCACGGCTTGAGACCGGCGACCATGTATACTCGTAAGGGTCCACCGCTTCATTGTACGACAGTAGATCAACTTTTCCATCAAACGATGATTTCTCGGTAGCTTGATGAAGCTTCGGCACCGCGTGTTTCGCCATCTCGGCTTCCTCAATAGCGTGCTTCTCAAACAGGTCAAACGCGTCTGGATCGAGTTTCTTGACCGCACTCTTGCGACGTGCATGTGCCTGAGCCTTCTTCTTGCCTAGTATGCTGCTGGTGGTCCTTGATGCGTGTGCAACCGGTTTGTTTGCGTCTGACGATGATCGTCTACCCGTCGATGCGGTGGCTGATCCGACGGCTTCGTCGGGCTGTGGCGTGTTGGAGTCGGTCTGCGTCGACGCTCGACGAGGTCTGCTGCGGACATTTGTGCTCAGATCATTCATAATAATGACTGCAAATAAGCAAAATAGTAGAGTATTGAATCTGGATAATAGAGCAGATATAGTAGAACAGCGACGAATAGTGATCGCGATGGAGGAACACAAATGCCAATGTGTCGCCCGGGCCGCTCAGTGGGGGGCTTGGTTGGGAGGTACGCCCGCGAAAGCAGTCCGAACAGCGTACCGGTCGATGAGCTCGCCGCTGACGTCAGGAGCTGGGAACCCGGGGTCGCCATATCAAACGACCGACGCAAGGACATTTGGCCAATTACGATGTGAAAACAAGAGAAAAATTATACATTAATTATAATGCTATGCAAACTACGGAATACTATTCTAAAATTAATAGAACTAAACCGTGTTAATGTAGCTATGCAATTGTCTTTTCTTGTTCTGCCGTCTGGCCCGGCTGAGCTTCCTCCAGGTCTTCATCCACTTTACGGCTATTATGGCCCTGGGTTCCGACTTTGAGAAACGGGCATAAAAGCAGACCTAAAACGGATAAGCCGGTTCCAAACCAGAATGCAGCTTTGTACGAGTCGTAAAGCTGGTAGATGCCAGTATTTGAACTTTTAGACGCAACAGATTCCACAATAGACGACGACGCAGAGAGACCGACCGCTGCACTAAGCTGAAATACGGTGTTAAATATGCCGGCTGCGGTGGATTGAGACTCTGGAGGTACCGTACTCAATGTTAGCAAATTGGCCACATTGTATGACAGGTCCGCGCCAACTACCGATAGACAAATAGCCGGAAACGCCATGGCCCAGTATGTAATGAATATAGGCTGTAGAGCCCATAGTAACGATGCGCCAGTATAAGCTGCAAGACCAATTCCCATTAAAATCATTCCTGGAATTATATGTAAAGTGAAAGCAGCTATAATGTTGACAATCACGCCAAACACTGCTTGAGGTACCATGTAAGCTGTACATAAAATTGCATCTACACCGCGGATATTTTGAAAAAATTGAGTGATGTAATAGTTTAGTACGCCCAAAAAGTTTGCAAATCCTAGGAAAACAATCACCATGCACTGGAAAATGTCAGTTAAATTTTTTTTTTTTTTTTTTTGTTTTGATAGATCTTATACTTACCAAAGCAAAGTTTGGATATTTCCAAATATGTAATGGCATCAATGGATTGGCGGCCTTTGATTCCCAGAATATAAATACTCCAAGTATTGCAACTCCAACAACAATCAATGCAATTACATAGGCTTGACTCCAGCCATCAGGCGACGATCCTGCTTGTGTCAAAGCAAAAACAACTGCAAGCAATCCAACGACAGACAGTGCTGCGCCCATGTAGTCCACCTTCCATAGAATAGCTTTCATTTCAGCCCAGGTCTGTTTAGGGTCTTCTGGTACTAGTAAGAAAACCAACATACCGAAAAATCCATAAACTATCGCAAAAAAAAATAAAAGGCCTCGCCATCCTATAAACTCAGAGCATATTCCTCCAACAACAATTCCCGTCACAAAACCAAGAGGAGCTCCTGCTGAAAAAGTGGCCATGACTCGATTCTTGCGCTGCCCAGGAGCATACGCTGCACCAAGGATACCTGCCGCTGCTGACGGTGCTGCTGCACCCGATAATCCTTGAAGACCCCTCACAACGTCAAATGCAATATCGTTGTACATGAAACCCGCTACCACACTCCACAGTGTAAACCACAGGTACGCAGTAAATAAAGTTCGCTTTCTACCGACCGCATCCGCCATCGACGCAAACAACAGTACAAACGCGCCCGATGCTAATTGAAAAGACGATACGGTCCAAGACAATCGTCCGGCGTGAATGTCAAAAGATGCGCCGATATGCGGAATTGCGATTTGCATTGCACCATTGCTCATGGCAGATAGTGCAGGTCCGAAGGTCAAGGCGCTCACGACCAGAATCTCATGAACAGTCGACCGAAAAATAGGCGGCCTGTCTTCTGAATGTGAAAGCTTTCTGTACTCGGTATGCTTTAACAGCACATCTTGCGTAATCTGCTTATATCTTCCTCTGACGAGTCGTAGCAATCCAGACTGGTGCTCCATAGCAAAATTCGATTGCAGTACTCTGCCGATGGTTTCAGTTTTGCTTCGACGAGATGTAGATATCTTATTTTCAAGTTCCAGAAAACATGTATTTATGCAAAATATCCATCTTCTGTTCTTTAAACTCCCCGAGTGGCACTAATGCTCTCCCGGACCGGGTATGTCAATATGCGTGATGCCGGAACAATGCGCCCATTGTTGCTGGGGCGCTCGCTCCACTGTTTGGCGCCGCACGTCGGTTGTCGGCTAGGGCCCACATGTGCCCACATGTGTTGTCGCTTACACAAGTAAGTTAATCGTCACATTTTGGAGGCTTCAAACTGTAAAATAGTTTACTGCACAAGCTAAATATGCATATATTTTAGTGCTATGTTGTTTTACAACCGACCAGATCGTTATTGTTGCGGCATACCGCCCGGGCAAAAAAAAATCAATTGGCCGGCTATACGTAGAATGTACATATGAAAAGCCTATGCAAAGCTTAAAAATTCTTGTACGTTAAATATACTACAGATTAAATATCAATATCAAGTTCCATCATATCCAAATCGTCTTCCGAATTCAACCCATAGTCATCAGAATCATCATCATCGAGCTCCGTAATCTTTGAGCTTTCCCTAGATTCTTTTTCGCTTTCCTTCGACTTTTCCAAGTTCTCTACACGCTGCTCCTCTTGAACACGAAGTAAATCATTAATACTCCACACACTAACGCCCTCTTGGTCTTTGGGGTTTGTCGGCTGGGCCATTGTGCGCAAGAACTTCTTTGCAGACGCAATCGCCATATCAGTTGACAAGTTGACGTCAGAGTCCAACACCGCTTGATTAATCCACTTTGGCAATTGATTCCGTTTTCGAGAAAATCGTTTATCGGCTAAAACCATAATTCCGTAGTCGTCTTTACCTCGCAAGACACGACCCAGACATTGAGCAGCATGTCGCATAGCATCGAACGACAAGAAATCGTTTTCACGAATGTGATAGTTCTCACGCATAAACTCTAACCTAGCTTTCAAAATTCTTGATTCTGTATACTGGAATGGAACACCAATCATGAGCACAGTTCGGCCATAATGGTGATCAAAATCGATTCCTTCAGAAACCTTCCCTCGCGCCACGCAAAGCAGTGCTGCTCCTCTACCATTACAGCATGCAGTTCTAAATGCCTCCAAAGCCAAACTTGTTTCTTGGCTATCGGGTGTTTCGACCAAGATGAGTTTATACTTCCAGACTTCATCCAATATACCCATGCTCTGCCACATACTGATAATACTCTCCATATATAAATATGACGGAAAGAAAATTACCAACCCATCTGGCGTCAGCTTTGAGAACTCGATGAAAAGATTACCATAGTTTCGGACCACACTTGGATCATTTCTAATTTCAAACCGAGAACTGATAGCAACTTGATCTGATCCACGAGTCACAATGAGCGGTAAAAAAGACCGCCGAGTGAGTGTCATCGTGTATGACTCCTGTAGTACAGTTTCAAAATTGAGCATCTTGGGATACATATCCAAAGGAGAAATTGTACCACTTGTAATAATTATAGAACTGAATCGATCAAAAATAGGTTTAATCGCAATCGACGCATCGAGACACGTAAATCGCAAAATAGGATTAGGCACTGTCGCAGTGTCGGATTCAAATGGTTCCAAAATCAATCGAAATCCTGACTCGTATGTAGCTACTAGAGTGGCAAAAGTAGCAATTTCTTTAAGAGCTAAGAAATCGTCAACTTGCGTAAGTTCCAGAGTCCTCACTAACGAAGTCAATCGCTCAGAACAGAATCGTAATGGCTTTTTCTCGATAAATGTAAGTTCTTTCAAATGCTGCAAAAATGAAGTAGGCGTCTCGGATATAACATGTCTAACTTGCATTCTTGTCTTCAAATATTCCACAAACCGCTTTAAGAAAGCAACAAAATGTTCTGCGCGCCTGATATTTCCTGGAACTGCTTCCTTAAGAAGGTCGTCTGGTAAGACCGGATTCGCCATAAACGTATCTTCTTCTCTAGCTTGATCTGCTTCTCGTAGTCCTTCTACCAGCCTTTGATACTCTTGTTGTAGTTTCTCCGAGTCACTTGATTTCATTTCGTCGATCTGCCTTGCAAGATTGTTGACGCCATGACTAGCTCGTTGTAATGAATTTTCTGTGATATCAATACTCAATGACTCTATGCATACGTTGTCAATGTTATGTGCTTCGTCAAAAATAATAATTGAATCTTTAGACAGGTCTTTTGATACTCTCTCTGCGATCTTCGGATCGAGCAAATAGTGAAACGAATAAATGATCACGTTGCAGAACGCCATCATTCTGCGTACAGTGAAATAAGGACATTGCTTATTCTCTTCACAATATTTTAAAAGGGCATCAAATGTCCAAACTCCCTCTGGTATTAATTCGTGTGGCTCCAAATTATATAAATTCTAGAAAATCAGTATATCGTAATATCCCGCCTGGCATCTACTTACATCATGATAATTACAAACTGGTACGTTCTCACCAGCTCGCTTCTTTTCCATCACAAACGACGATGTTAAACTTCTGCATCGTTCATCAACTACTGATCCCTTCTTTTCACGTTTCACAGTAGGATGAAGGCACAAGTTTTTTCTACTTGTTAATCCAAGCCCACGAAACGGTTCTCGTCGGCCCAATTCTTTTGTTCGATATTCCATTAAACTTGTGAGTTCTGTAAGGGCCTTTTCAATTTCGGACATTGTACGAGAGCAATATACAATTTTTCTGTGCTCTGGGTAGAACTGTCGGCGTTAATCAAAATCGAAATCGAAACAGCAGAAAGACTCACCATCTGATATGAAATTGTCAATGACAGCAGCGATACTGTTTTACCAGTACCCGAAGGCATTTCCAAAATACAATTCCCTCCAGCATCAAGCGTACGTTTAAGATCACACATATACGCATATTGCTCTGCAATTATGAGCTATGTCGATATCCGATCTGCCAGTCCGACTCACCTGGATATATCCTCGGATACGGGAAGAGAACGGGTAGATCGTCGATGAAGAACCTAGTAGTTGATTAAAAATATTTAGACAAATAAACTATAAAATTCTACTTACTTCATCGTGAATACCGTCTTTCGGTGCTGTAGAAAGTATATTATAGTTGTCAAGGAAAATGAATTTTGAAATCATACAAATGCGAATTATGTCAGTGATTTCAAGCCGCAAGGCGCGCTAGAGTTCAAACTCGCTCGAGCCTAACTTGGGAAACTCGACAGATAAAATTCTTCTTAATAATCCACATATTGCATTGTTTGTGATTGTATAAGAACTTCTCTTAGCGAAAATGAGTAAACGAGAAAAGATGAAGCCAAAAAATCAGCTTAAAAGCTCTGGTGGACAGTATGTACAGACCTGACTAACGGAAATAACTAATACTCAGGTTCAAGTCGCAAAGGGCCGAAAGCCAACTATTCAGATGAGAAGTATAATAATGAAGATTACAATGGTATTGGAAACATAGATCTTTATTCTATTGATGACTCTCAGCTAGTTGTCGTTTTTAAAAGTTTGCAAAAACGCGATCTCACGACCAAAGAGAAGGCGTTGGATAACCTGGCAACTTATACCAGCGATGACGACTATCCAATAGAAGAATCTACTTTGACAGTATGGGTAAGCACACATCAGAAGTTTTATTCATTATTGTGCGCTAATCGTAGGTTCAATTTTATCCTTTTTTGGTATCAGATTTATCACGACGAATTCGAATGATGGCGCACAAAATTCACGGCGAATTATTCAAACGGTTTCATAAGCATTCGGTCCGATATCTTAGAGATTGTATTGGGTCCTGGATTGGTGGGATATATGATAATGACAAAGCTGTTTCCAGAGCTGCGACATCTGCATTTGAATCAGTCTTTATCAATGATTCCAAAAGACAGCAAGTATTGGAGCTCTTCCATTCCGAGTTACTGGAATTTGCGCAGCAATGTATAGCTACAAGAGATATGCATACCGCATGTGAGTATTCACGACAATTACGATATGTTCTATATTAACAATGTAGCCGATGAGAAGTATTTTACTCAGACCGATTTAGAATCAAAAGTCACCCGAGAAATTGCTAGAGGTGTTTCGCTATTTTCATTTTTGTTAGGTAAGATATAGACCATATACACAAGTCGCCGAGAACTAATATATAGATCGTGTGAATCCCGATCTTATACATGAGCAGCAGTATCTATACGCCGAGATCATAACATCGGAGACTTTGTGGAAGGGTTTATCTAGCACTGATGCTTATCTTTCCAGAGTCATTTTGAATTTAGTCGTGCAAATATCATATTCTTATTTCGATTGGATGAAGAATATTGCGCCATATATAGGTCGATACTTGATTGCCAATGGGCTGATGTCTATCTCTGTTGGTGCATTGAATGACTTCGTCGATACTTTGGTCATAGTTACCAGGCTATTTCCCGAGGCATGGAAACCAGATAATGATAGTAAAGAGCCCTCATTGGAAACATTGTTGAATTTTTTATCACAGGGTAGTCGATATGCTGGTGCACGTTACTGGAAATCAACCGAGGTTTTGGTGGAGAATTTACCTTCCCAAATTTTGGATATTGATTCGATGGATGAATCAACTCTCCGAGGCATATCAGATGCATTTGCGAAGGGCATTTTGGCTGAAACTCGCATAGCAGTTGATGCGTCAATTGATGCCTATATTTCGATTTTGACTTTTTTTAATGCAGTCTCTCAATCCAAGAATGTTGAAGATATTTCGGCAGAGTTGGTTAGAAATGTTACCGAAGAATTTTTACTTGCGAAGGGGCCATTGGGTAAGAAGATCGGTACAGTTGGTGCTGCGCGTGCAATTGCTGCTTTTATGAGGAAATCATTAGACAACAATGAACAAAGTGCTTTGCAGATTTGGACTTTGGTCATAGGTATTCTGAGAAGCACGATCGAGAATGAATTTATTGGCTTTGCAGAAGGTCAGAATATTGTGAAGAAATGGATGGTTCTAGTATCAAAAATTGCGACAATCCCTGAAGAGTTAATAGCTCGTATTAACTTCGTTCCGTCAATATGCAGTTTATTTGATGAATTGATGAATGCCATAAAGAAGTCAAATGGCTCTAATCTTGTTGCTTCCGCTTCGCTTCTTCAGCTCTTGAAAGATTTCTCTTTTCTGGTCAAGTCGAAAACAGATCTTCAGATTCGCCTTGATGAGTTTGTGACTGAGACTGTGCCATCATTAATTTCAAGTGAGGCTTCTACTGATCTGATAAATCTTTGGATTTCATATGAATCCAATTTTCCAAATAATTCTCGTTGTCAAAAGATTTATGATATGATGTTAAAAATCATTTTAGCTTCTTCCTTTGCTGACAGAAAAATTCTTGTGCTTCAGAATATCCTCCAGTCAGTCAAGCCGCTTAAGGAACATTTAATGTCTAATACCAGTTTAGAACAGTTTGTGCTTGAGCAAGCTTATCTTGTCTTTGAAGAGGGCACTGATAAAACTTGGGAGCTGATTGTTACGTGTATTCTGTGTGAAGGGTTTGCAATCTCGCCTAATAATGTGGACGAGATTCTCTCAGCGCTAACATTGGCTGCATCTGATGAAGACAACGAGGCAATATTCTTGACACATTTGACTGAAATTGTACAGAAAGACTTGAAGCCACTGGCAAGGTTTATTAAGACAACAGAGGGAAACCGATTGGTGTCGCGTATTTGGCAGCTTGCCGAATCTGATGAGTTTAGCTCCAAGAATGCTGCTATCATTCGACAGAAGCTTGAAGCCCAACTTGGAACTCGAGTATCGGGTGAAGGGGACTCATTGTTTGAATCACTGGTCTCTGCAGTTCTTTGGGATGTTGAAAACAATCTGGAAGTAACTGTTGAATCGCTTATTGCTCGAAGCATTTCATTATTCCAACGAGCACAGGAAGATATCAAGCCATATGTTGCTTCTAAAATCTTGATTTCCAGTGCTAAATGGCAGCAAGTACTTGAGGAAGCGTTTTCGATATTGCCATTAAGCTCGGTTGTTTTGGTGAACAGTATTGGCGGTGCTCTGTATCTCATTAATGATGCGGCAGCGGACTACAGCTTGTCTTTTCAATTCGACCCGAAGATATACCGGTTAAGCGCTTACGCATTAGGACTGATCAAAGAGATGAAATCTTTTGATGCTCTTCCTCTAGATGCTCAGAAAGCTCTTTTTGTAAATATGCAGTTGATTTCAGAACTTGCAAAAGACTCAATAAATAAATATACCAATACCAAGCTGCCTTCACTTTTTGGGAGCGTGACCAATGAGGGAACACTAACAGGAATTGATGATCTTCTTGCCATTACGATACATGCCAATGATTGGCTGAGCGAGAAGTGCAGCGGAATTTCATTGTCTGATATTGACGTCTCAACTTTTAATTCGGTTGATCAGAAGGCTGGAGCAGGCTTTGTCCAAGAAGTGCTTTATAATCTTGTTTCAAAGGCATCAAATTTGTCAATATCTGGCTTTTACAGTGCTCGAGTGTTGAAGTCTATTATAGCATCTATTGTGGATCAGACTGCTGTCACTGACAAAGTGGCGGATGAGTTTTTTGTGGCGCACAAGCTACGGCGACCAAAATATGTATTGGTGAATATTGCAATTGCTGAGGGGCTTTCGGATGTTATTGCTACAATGCCAATGGCAGACCGGGTCCGTAATGAACTTGCTAGTGATCTCATAGGTTTGCGTCCTGGCGCCAAGTTGGCTGACCAAGCTTTATCGTTAATTGTGATACTTAATAGTTATGTGGAAGGTATGACAGGCTCAGATATCAGACCTTTCCCACCTCAGAGGGCTATCATGTTATTGAAAAGACTACTTGAAGTATTCCCAGATCCAGCTATCTCAGTCGATACATTGCCCTTGAGATCTGAGATCAGCAAGCTGATGTTGGCTGTTGTTCCAGTGGTGTCGGACCTTTATGGTGAACACTGGACGAGATTGATTACTTTTTTGGAATCTTCGCTTATATACTGTGAAGAAGAAATTGAAAGCGAAGAAATTGTACCTTTGCTCTATCGAAGCTTGAAGTTATTGTCGCTTCTTAAGTCGTTGCAGAATGAAAATGATGATATTGCCGATACGTTGGCTGATTCTACGGCTATTGAAGAGACGCTTCTGAACATTGTAAAGCTCTCTCCAGATGTGGAGAAGCGTACTCAAGGTAGATTACTCTGCGACGAAGCAATCTCGCGCCATATCATAGATTTGTCACTAGACAAGATCACTGATCCTCTCCCATATTTCAACATACTGTCAGTTGATTCTGAGCCGCTGCAGAATACCATTCTTGCAATTGGACAGCAGTTGATTCCGCGTGTACAAGAAGACCTTGCGGTTGAAGCCGCTTTAGACACTCATGGTGTTCTTACCATTGAAGTCCCTGCGGAGCTGTTATCGTTGCTTATGTTGGTTCCTGGCGAAAATGATGAAGACGGAAGCGAGTTAGGTCTGAAGACTGGGGTAGATTTCAGTCTACGTGCATATTTATATGCTTGGAAGCTAGTGTTTGAATACTTCGAGCATGCGGTAATTAGTCATCTTATTGAACGGTTTCTGAATTCTGCTAACTATTTAGTCTTTTGCTGTCAAATCAAAGTATATCGAGAACCTGAAGGAGGGGGATTATGTCGCTTCGTTGGTTAGCTTTTTATTTGACTGTTTTGAACTCGACAAGCCAGGGAAGCGCTTCGACACTTCAAAGTTGCCTTCGATCTCTGTCTACCACCCTGAGGAAGCTACCGATGCTTACTGGTTGTTGAGTCATATTTATTACCTCGCGCTGAAACATGTCCCGTCGATTGTTAGAAGAAGCTTCTCAGAAATCAGAAACCGTCAACTAAGCATTGCTGTCGAAAGCTTTACACAAAACAACTTCTCACCTGCTTTGATTGACTCGGAGCTGAACTCAGTGCAAGCTAAATTGGCAGACATTGATACGGCTGAAGACGAGAACATGACTGTCAAGGTCAACAAGGTGATTAAGGAGGTTGCCGCTGTTTACACTATTGACGAGCAAACCATGGAGATGGTCATTCGAATTCCTTCTACTTTTCCTTTGCAGGATGTTCAAGTTAATGGAGTGAAGCGGGTTGGTGTTAAGGAGAATCAGTGGCGCGCATGGTTGTTGGCATCTCAGTCAGTGATTACATCTCAGAATGGCACAATTGTAGATGCTTTGATTCTGTTCAAGCGTAACGTGTCACTTAACTTCGAAGGTGTCACTGAATGTGCAATTTGCTACTCCATTCTACACCAAGATCGATCATTACCAAACAAACGTTGCCAGACTTGCAGGAACAAATTCCATGCTGGATGTTTATACAAATGGTTTCAAAGTGCAAATGCAAGCACTTGTCCATTGTGTAGACAGCCATTTACATTTGGTCGTTAATGATGTATATATACTATAAAAGATGAAAATATTATCCATCGCACTATCTACAGCTTTCCAGCTAAGCCCAGTCCCTTCTCTCCCTCCATCAAAACGCATCTTCCATTAGCAATATATTGTAATCCTTGATCCACTGTTGCTTTCAATGTCGCCTCATCATAACTTCCGGGCTGAAACCAGACCACGTTGATCCGGTCTTTGACTGCCTCTAGCTGTTTGATTGTGCGCTCGCTGACCGGCGGCGGTGTCACAAAACTGATTGAAAATGTACCTGGATTACTTAACAATGCTGCATCAACAGATGGACAAGACTGGACGTTGTAGATCACAGGCGATTTGGGGTTAATAGGCTGTACTGGCAACGAGTGGTTCAGGTACCACTTAGTAATCTTGTTACCGTACTTTGTTGCGTCTGTCGAAGCGCCCACGACGGCAAAATTACGCGCCGAAAAAAATGACTTCAGCTCTGACATTTTTTGCGTAAATAATAAAATATAAGTGGTTTGTATAACAGCAGAAAATCCGTGCTTAGATATCAAGTGTTTGAATATTAAGAAAGTAACTGCATCGCCTGTTTGCATTCCAATTTTTTATCAATGACGCACAAATGTCCCAACGCAAACCCGATCATGCGCCCTAAAAGCACTTATTCCCAGATTAGGTTTGCAAAACTAACTTCAGTTATGCAAAACCGGGTCAAGAAGACCCCTCCCCCAATGTCAAATGTATATAATTTTGGCTGCAGATTGACGATTAAATATAAAAAAAAAAAATAATAATAATAATGCCATAGGCACATGAAATTATGATCTTCAGTTGATTTTGCAATGACGGTCATATTTTTAAAATTTTTGGTTTACAATTTACTGGATCAATAGACATACGCTACATGCATTGCCGAAGCTACCGAATTATTGACGTTGAGACGTTTTTGGATCAGACTTTTTGGACTAGCCGTGCAGATCAAGTCTTTGGCTGGCTTAAAGAGCATAATGTGTAAGATTTTTTCGATTCAAATGGACGACTTGGCCGGAAGAGGATATTATTGAGAACGTATCCTCATTTTTGCTTAATTTTGACAGTACAATTAAAACTGCTGTTGAACACCGCTATGGGAAACCATCTATTCCACCCAATCGAAAATCTATTCAATTTTAACTGGGTCAGCACCAATAACGGACATATTTGTATCTGCTAGCGGCTAAAATTTTTTATAATAAGATATTGACATAATTTTGCTATATCGTCGTCAACCGTACTGTTGAGCCCAAGTTTCGCCGGAATTTAGTGTATAAATTATCGGATAACCAGAGAGAGACCCGTCAATACGATCGTCGCCAAAATCGCAAACTGTACGATAGATGTATCATTCAGCTTGCATGTGATTAGTGCTTCAGTTGAAGCTAATAGATTATTGTTTTTTTATAAATTTTAGATATATAGCTTGTAAAATAGCCTTTTTTTTTTTCTCTAAAGTTCATCAAAAAGTAATCTTGCGTGGGTTTGGTAGACATCGCATGGCAAGGTTCACCTAGCTCCTTATCTTGAGCTAAAAGCGGGAGCGCTGTGCAGACAATTTCCAAGTTGTGTGATCCGTTGGCGTCAAAAGGTTGACAAGAGCAGACGAGCGCAAGACAACAGCTTAAATAGAAAACTTCGTTTAGCTGGTCGCACAGACTATGCGCTGGCCACGAAGGAGAAACCTCAAATCATAGCTCGGGCATTATTCGTATGATTTGAGGCTGTTGCAATGCCACATCGTCGACTGAGCATGGCACACGTCAAGAACAATAATACTAAGCTCTCGGCACCAGTTGTGGACGCGGGCGCTTAGATTCAGTTTGCTCGACCATTGGCTGCCATTTGACAAGCGGAAAAATATAGAGCACCTGACAGGCCTCTAAACCTTTGCGGGCAAACTACTCCTGCTACCCCGAATGCTCATAGCTTGCAATTACATCGCTACCATTACAAGCAATTTTGAAGATGAGTGTACATTAAGTTGGTACGATGTATCATAATCGATTACATCGTAATCTATAAAGTTGAAATTGTCAATTGGAATCCAAAGGCCCATATCGATATTGCCAAGCCAAAACTCTGTCAAACACTTTTCTCTCGATCTCGATTAATGATACACGGTCAAACCGGTCTTGGATCCTGTCGCTAATGCTACAAATCTTACAACTCTGCTCAACTTGGTATGTCTTCTTTTTCTCATGCGGGCTATATCTAAGCAGCTTCATCAAGTCGGCGTGTGTGAACTAGATATTAACCTAGTTTTCTTCTAGATCATGACGAAGTATAACTCACAATTATGCAATCGATAGTAACAATGCTCAAGTCTAAGCTTATCCGAAGCTTCTTTATACATATTAGCCTCTTGATTATTCTTGGAATATATGAGTCTACGGCGACTCTACGCAGCCGTCAGAATTTTTTTCACCCCATTTGTCGCGGATAAGACTGGGCCATAGTCGTTCGCACGAATGCAGACCAATCTGTGAATATAATTATTATTAAGTATGTATTCGCGAATATCTCGCAATTCGCAGAAATTTTTTAACCATGTATGTATGTCTGAGTGTGCGAGGCCGAGGGCTGCTGGGCGCGAATATTGTATGAGGATATTGACGACCATAAATAATTGAAAAGTCTCAAATTCCACAATACAAAAGAATAGCTAACGCACTTGATTTAACTTTTTGAACTCTGTTCCAAAATGTAACTGAGACTTTCAAGAAAAAATTTCGATATATACTGTACAGTCCCACGCGTTATGGAAGCCATTTCTCGCTGTTGATTGGCGACCGTCCCTTGGATGCGTCAATTAATAGAGCTTGCTCTTTCATCCATACATTAATGGAATAAGACTTTTACTGCCTAAGTTTGTTATAGTTTATTTGCTACATTTCATTTCACTCTAGTCTGTCATAGACTCACGGCTACGGCTGCATGCTGCATTAGAATAATAAAGAAACCAATAATAAATTTACATAAATAAAGTATATAAGTTACTGTAAAATAAATGTTATTGTTAATACATATACCGCTTAAGTTAAACCACAGTTTAAATCAAATCAAGCTTTTGAGCCTCCTCGCGCTCCATGATAAGAGGTACAGGACCAGCAGGTACAACCGCAGTAACTTTTACGCCCGAATATCCTTTCTTTATTTGTTCGAGAAAAGTAGTCTCTTTAAATTCAGGGAAATCATAGTACAAATGCAAGAGCCATCTGTGCAAATGTTTGAATCCGTATCGAATCATTTTGATGTTTGTTCTAAATAAAGTGAAATAAGCGGCATCGAAACGGATAATGGTGACATAAGTACGAACATCAGCCTCAGTTAGCTGCCCTCCAATCAAAAACTCTCGGCCATCAGACAGAATCTGATCAAGTCTCTCGAGTGAGTCAAACAACGGGTACACGTTCTCGTTGTACGCCTCCTGTGTAGTAGCAAACCCAGTTTTGTAAACACCATTGTTGACGGTATTGTAAACCCACTCGTTGAGCTCGTCAATCTCTGCGCGCAAATGCCCGGGATACACATCAATATCTGCCTTTTCCCGCGCAATAAGGTCGTTAAAGGCAGTATTGAAAATGCGAATAATCTCGCTGGACTCGTTGTTCACTATAGTCTCAAGTTTGCGGTCCCACAGCATTGGCACGGTGAAACGTTTGTCATAGTCTGGAGCAGCCTTGAAGTAGAACTCCTTCAAATACTTGTATCCGTAGTAAGGGTCCTGCGCAGGTGAATTGTCCACCTCTTCAAAGTACCATCCCTGTTCGCCGAGCGCCCAATGCAACCACACCACGTCAATGAACTCTTCAAGGCCCTTAAGCCTGCGCATAATAAGCGCTCGATGAGCCCATGGGCATGTCGCGCACACATACACTACATATCGGCCCTTCTCAGGCTGAAAATGTGGGTCATCCTTCGCAATCACATGGCGGAAGGATGATGCCTGGCGTCTGAACTTGCCGTCCTCGTCGGCCTGCTTTGATCTCTGGTCCGCCTCGACGCCGGGACCTTTTGCGTTCTGGTCATCCGGAAGTGCTGGTACCATGTTTTCAGAACGATCAATCACAGAGTGCAATTAAGCCTGTGGTCGGTTAAGTATATATAGTGCATCTCTGGCGACAATTGCTCCAACTTATATAATATATCGGGCACAAGCCGCTGGCTGGCTGACTGAATGACCGACTGCGTTTGCTCCGGATTAATTACGTGAGCATTTGTAACCAACATCTGGGGAGTTTGTCAGCGCTCCAAGGGGTTGGGTTTGTGTGCCAGGCAGGGCGATGAAGAGAGAGGGCTGGTTTGAGATTTGTTATGCAACAACTATTGGTCGGTTAACTTATGCAGCGATTATGTCACATTGCGTTAAGATGTGGAGATCTGTGAATTCATGCAGTCTACTCAACCGGACTAGTTGCCGTTGCCAATGACAATGATATCCTTACGGACCACGGTTTACAATTTACCGGATCAATGGACATGACCGACTTCGAACGTAAACTTTGGATTTCTCTTTTTTTTGATCAGTACTTTGAACTAGAGTTGAAGTGCCGTGTAGATTGAGTCTTTGGCTGGCTCAAAGACCACAGTGTCTATGATACCTTCAGTTCAAAATGGGTGACTTGGCCGAACGATAAAACTATCAAGAGTATTTCTCTATTTTGCTTGATTTTGACGCTAGGCTCGGATTTTATGCTGAGAAACGTTATAGACCAATCAATACGGATGCGAAGATCCCGCCGCAGTCAGAGGAGGAGCAAGAGAACGTATAGCAGAAAGAACAAAACGACCACCACGACGTGAAAAATGCAGAGCAATACGCTTAACGGAATGGGTAAGAGTGATCGGGTGATCGGTACGGATGTCAGCGAACCAGCTGGACGACTCTAGCATGGAGAGAGACAATAATGTCGGGGCATGGGGTATATAAAAGGTGTCTGGAAAAGAGACTTGAACAGAGGCATCAGTGAGTATAAGGTACCTGAGCCACGGGTGGAAATAGTACGATTGTCAGCTAGGCGTAGGCGGACATGAGAGGTGGAAGCCAAATATGAAGAAAGAAGTGTATTATCACCAGTACACTAGAGCCACTATCTGATTCCACAACAGACTGAACCATATTAACACGAGGTGCCGGAGCACGGTCCTGAAAAGACGAACCCTTGGAGCCCTTGCCGTGACGATGAAAACGCTTGGACTTCGGCTTCGTGGTAAGACGCGATACCCGAAAATGAATGAACTGCTGGAGAGACGCCCACGTAATACTGTTAGAGTGCTCAAATGCGAACGCAGTGGCAAGATCAGGGTCAGCAGCGTGCAATTTGTTCCAGAGCATGCTGGCCCAGACTGAATCGGAGATCGTGCGATAGTCCGAATGACGAGCCACAAGACGATTACGGAGGGCCTCGAACTGTGAAAACGAGTGCACCAACCAAGACGAATCCAGGCGAAAAGTGAGGATCTCGCCAAAAAAAAGTGGGACCCGCAAACGCAATAGCGACAACCATTGATTGTGTACCCGGACGGGCAAAGCAATGTGAGCATAGTGCGACTTCAGCGCGGCTGTAAAGCCAGAAACGAATACGCAGGCGGTAAGATTTCCGTTCACTGCATCCACAATGGATTGAAGCCACTGCTCCACATTAGAAAAGTCGGACGCCAGGCGTGGAAGAAAAACCAGAAGAAGAGCAGGCATAATGCGGCCTTGCTCACGACGATCATCCGAAGAGCAGCACGCTGGCGGCCGAAGGATCAGGTTGGCTGATTCAGAAGCCACCGATGGATGACACGCAGAGGAGCCGACCTGAAATAGAGATGTCGGCGACATCACGCCAGGCATCAGTAGAGTCGGCAGGAGGAGTCATGGCCGCTGGTTCAGTCGACGCAGCAGGCACAGACATGAGTTTCTCAAGTAATGCAGTTGACCATTTGCATAGGGACCTGCGAGTTGAGCCATCACAACAATCGATCGCGCATCTACTTGCGTGGGCAATAACCAAAAAATTTGTCTCACTTTGCCCGCTCTCGGGCCAACATGATCTAATCAATGTCATATTCTGTTCGTCCGTTAAGAAGCCAGCACTATCCGATTCATATGTACGAATCAATAAATGGTCTCGTTTCCTGCATCTTCGCCCTCATCGCTTGTCGCTCCCGCCGCTAAGTTGATGGCCCTTTATCGTCCTTTTGACCATGCCGCTGACGTTTTGTGAACCGAACTCAGAAGGGTCTTCGCTTGGTCAATGTCAGCTCTCAATGTGCATCTTGTCAACGTGGTAAGTCTGTGCGGCAACCCAACCATCCTGATGTTCCTCCCGTTCATACTACGGTGCCGTAACTGCGACTTCACATGGATGTCTGTGGTGGAAAATCTAGTTTTTCTCCGGCTAAGCCAGATTCATCTACATCCTTTCTTCTTACTACGGATAAAGCTACTGCTTTTCGCTGGGCCTTTCCACTTCCTACCAAGTCCGATGTTTTGCCTTTGATGCGTCGATTTCTTCTCTCGCTTAAAACCCAACATGGGCGTTTCTAACTTACATTAGTTGTGATCGTGCAAAAGAATTTATGTTTAAGGCGCTTGTCAGTTACTATCAGGATAATAGGATTCAACTTGAGCCTAGTGCTGCATACGCTCGCGAACAGAATGGTTTGGCTGAGCGTATCAATCGTACGGTTACTACTAAAACAGGAATAATGATGCTGGATTCGGGTCTGCCTGGTGCGTTCTGTACTGAGGCTCTGGCTACAGCTGTTTATTTGCTCAATCTTCCCCTCGGAAGTCTGTTCCCAAGTCACTCTGGGAGTTACTACATGGCTCTCCCCTACCCATCACTCACCTCCGTGCTTTTGGTTGCCGGGGTCTTGTCCATCACGAGGGTCTAATCAACAAACTCCGTGATCGGACGGACGGCATGGTACTTGTCGGTTACGAAGGACAAACATGCGTTCCGCATGCTTAATCTAGCGTCCAACTCGGTTACCATCCGCCGTGATGTTACCTTTCGTGAATCTGAGTTTCCGTGTTGAACACATCACTACAAGCGGCCCTGCAACTGATCTTACAATTACTACTACTACTATTCAGACAACTAGACTACCAGAGAAACAAACCTTCCGGCCACATCAGAGCAACGACCAGTCAAGGCCTTGCTAGATACCGGAGCGGGTTGGTGCTTCATCCGATGGGAAACCGTCCAAGCACTCGACCTTACGAGTAAACTATTTAAATGCCCCGATCTGCAGGTTACCACAGCGTTGAAAGATTAGACCGTCATTAATCTTGCAGTGGCCGTGCCACTAGCTATCGGTACTTGCAAGTAACTTGCTACGTTACACCAGGTTTAATACACGACATCGTCCTGGGGAACTCATTTATACGAAAATCCGCTGAATTGGTGGACCTAAGAAATGGCACGTTTGCCGGCAGTCAAAGTTACGAGCAATACAAGTCGAGGAGCAACGATCATATCTCTGCGATGCTATGCTCGCCTCGCAAAATAAAAAGACACTTGAAGGATGCAGAAGCCGTCTATTTGTGTAACATCGATTTCAAAGTTACAGACTCTGCTTCAGACTCATTAGCAGAATTTATTGTCCAAGAATACGCCGATGCCGTGACGAACAATGCACCGACACAAGCTCCGGCCCGGAGATTTGATTTAGGCTTTGCGCTGTGTGGTGCAGAGATGCAGTTTTGTGCGTTTGGACCAATCAGAATACTACTCGTCAGCTCACTTGAACATTAACGACGAACAGGAAACTTTGTCAGGGTGATGATTGATTTCAAATTTATGTAGCGAGATCAAATTGGGTTCGATCCTCTAATCAGGCTAGAGAAAGACAAGTATTTAATTACAATCGACGATGAAAAGGCTAAGCAACCGCTAATGAAACGGAAAAGGATGAATTGATTGATTTTTTATTTTTTTTTTACGTAGAGCTGTCTAGTTCTGTCATGTTGAGGCTGGTTTCAGGTATGTAGCCATTCCGGCTCGCAACCTACAGCCTCTTTATTTTTCAGGTAGGGGGCAGCATGGTCTGTGCGTGTACGTTTGACATGATCGACAGTGCCTGCTCCCTTGAGTCTATTGATCTTCATCGCAATGGCCTTTAGGTCTAGTTCCGACGTTGAGTCACTTCTGCGGAGAAAAAAGCTTGTGGTGGGTTGGTGAATCTGGCTGCTTTGCAACAGCTTCATTTAATAGCCCTTTGAGACTTGTTTTAGCATTTTTTGTGAGTTACTGTTTGCCATGAGTTTCGAGTGGCCTTTCTTTGAATAAGGCGCCAGACGCTTGCCCTCGCTGTATGCGGTCTTGAGGTTTTTTTTTGCATTGACCACTATCCGGAAATCTTGCAGAGATTCACACGGGAAGTCACGCAGATATGGGTCGGAACGGTAAATACGAGCGTTTCGCTTATCACTCTGCTTAGTTCTCTAATCTCGTCGGCAGGGAGACCAGTGTTTGCGAGCGACGACGGACCACGGCTGTCTGCACAAATGTCACGATTTTCGTACCATTTTGCGTTGGCCATTTAACAATGCAGCCCGCTGTGGAGTAATAAATTCCTCTCCGAATGATTTGGCCATTTTAGCATCAATCGATTTCCATGTGTCGTGCTTTCTGGCTTCAAGAGCTCTCACAAAATCTACAATCTCACTTCCTGAAAGACAAAAGTATTGAATAATCTTTTTTCCGCCTGATTAAGAATGTTATTCAATGTGTTTATCGCTGCTCCGTTTCCAGTAGCTTTAAATTCAAGAGCGCAATGTCTTGTTCCTTTAATATATCTCAAAAGATGATTGAGCGCAAGCCAGTGTCCTACTGATGGGTCTTGTAGGTATTGAGCTAGAGTAGATATTGCATAGCATATATCTGGTCTTGTAAATCTTATAGCATATAGTAGACGGCCGACTATTCTGCGATACAGGTCATTCTTTTCAAATGCCTTCTGTTCTTCTGCATCGGTGAACACAGTTAAGGCTGGTGTAGTGACTGGTTTTATCTCAAACATTTGCACATCTTTAAGAACAGATTCCAGAAAACTCTGTTGACTGAGTCGATAGACACTGTTCTTCCTGGTGATTGAAATACCTAAGAACTCAGAAACTGGTCCAAGATCTTTCATTTCATATCTTCCCCCAAGAAGTGTCTTGACAGAGATGACTTCTTGTTCGTTTGTGCCAGTTATAAGAAGATCGTCAACATACACTGCCACATAGGTGTACTTTCCTAACTGTGTTTCACATACAGACTCCGGTCAAAGGGACATCTTACAAAACCGATATTTGTTAGGGTCTTGTGCAATTCTTGATTCCAACAACGCGGAGCCTGCTTCAGGCCATATAGGCTGCGCTGTAATTTGCATGCGTAATTGCGCTTGTTTAGATTTAAACCATCTGGGATCTCCATGTAGATTACTTCGTCGATATTCCCATTTAGGAATGCAGTCTTCACATCCATTTGATGTATTATGAGTCCGTGCTTCGAAGCTAGTGTGATCGGAATACGTATTGTTTGTGCCTTTAACGTGGGACTAAAAGTCTCTTGAAAGTCTACTCCTTGTTCTTGAGTAAAGCCTTTTACCACCAGACGACCTTTATACTTTTTCCTTTTGTGAGCACATCATTTTTGATGGCAAATACCCATCTGCTGCATAGAAGTTTCATGTCTGCAGTACGGGGAACAATGTTCCAGTTTTGATAGATCTGATGTGACAGCAATTCGCTATTAATGGCTTCTTGCCAGAGATCTTTATCATCCGACATTATAGCTTGTTGACACGTGGTTGGGACAGTGCCAACTGAGAACACAAATGGTCTCATCTCATTTAATGCGTTTCTCAAATTCAGAGAGTTTGCCTTCACCATCAACATATCAATCTCGACCATGGCATTATTTGTCTCCATTTGTTTAGACAGCTCACCATTATTCGCAGGTATAATGGCATTGAATGCTTCATGCACATCTTTATACACTAGTGCTTCTTTATAAACGTAACTCTTTGACTTGTCTATATTTTCGTCACATTTGACTCATTTATTTTGTGGGTCGTATGTAGGCCTACAGGGTCATTAATTTTCTTTTTTCTTTTCATTCGTGTTATCCTTTTGCTTTAAGGTACACTTACAGTTCATGCTTGTTCACATGCTGTTTTGTTGCCTGACTTCTCATGGCATCGTGTGATCTTCTAGATCATTAGTCTTTTATTCGTGTTATCCTTTTGTTTTAAGGTACACTTACAGTTCATGCTTGTTCACATGCTGTTTTGTTGAGTGACTTTTCATGGCAATATCTCCGTATCTACCAGACGTTAGTCCACTTTATGCTTTCCAAATGTTATGGAATCTAGAAATAACAATTTTGATCTAACAATACAGGGACCTGACTTCTGTCTTTTAGTCTACCAGCAAGGTGATCTGACTGTTGCCTTTTGTTCTAACAATATGGAAGAATAACTTACATTTCTGCAGATTCTTCCCCTGAAGATAGCAATGTGGTTGCCATATCTTCCCCAGAACGCCAGAGCGCCTGACTGAGTTCACAGAAGTAGGCAGGAATTTCATCTAGACACTCAGCCATATTCGGTACTTTGACAAGGTCGAGATTTTTGGCTCATTTTCTCATGAGGGGGATAAATGCACAAGGTACTGGCAAACCTGGCAAGGAGTTGTTCAAAGCGAAGGAATTGTAGGAATTGCTCATGGCTATGGCCGAGTGTATACAGGCACACAAAGATGTTTGGACAAAAGAAGAATATTCTACATCGAAACACTTCGTTCTATAGTGTACGTATTAATGATGGTTCCGACAAAAACTGGCACATCTGGCCGATGCAATGATCAATTAGGAGTTCTGACCAAGTTTTATAAGGCTATTAAGGTTAAACCAGGATTTTGTGTAATAAAACAGAATATAATAGGATATGATGACTTCATGTCTTTAAGATTATTGTTGACAGCACATCGCAGAGAGCATGGTTACTATATTGTCTGCGTTTAAACTTTCATGGACGATCTCGAATCGTTTTTCTGGATTCTATATCTGCTTTGTAGTCCTCTCATAGCCTCTCTGTTAGCGAGCAACGAGTTACGTGGATTTTGGTGGTATCAGCGCTATGGCAGTTCAAGGTCATATGCGATCAAATCTGATGCGAAATTTAGGGAAATTGCAGCAGAGAAGTTCAGCCCTCGTTATCAAGACTTGATTCTGCCGATGTGGTCAGCTGCGAAATAAAATTTCTCGGATGGAATCTCGCGAAGATGAGGATTTGAAGTTATATGATTTTCATTATACGGACTCTCAGACAGTGGTCAAAAAAGTTAGCGCGTGATTATTATTTTATAGGCACAGGATAGCATGTTTTACATGTACAAGTCTACTCTACGAGTTGTTTTTAATGAATCAAATAAGTTTTGTCTCAATTTTTGCAAATAAAAATCTTGACGTTGTTGTATAGGCTGGTGCAGAAACTAAAAAAAATACGCGTGACCAAAGGATGTAGTTAGGGTCAGGGAGGGGTGGTTTGGTTTGGTCAATCGTAAAAGTGAATTTTTGCCATAGTGATTGAGGGCGTTTTAGCTTTTCTTCCCAAAAGGATTAAATTTTTTGATTTAAATTCGAAAAAACAGCTTGAAGATGATTATTCCTGTGCGCTGTTTCTCTTGTGGTAAGGTACGTATGTGGCTGAAGTTCATTTATGTACAGTGTCGTGCTGGTTGGTAACGACAGTACTGATCGTGAATAGGTAGTCGGCGACAAATGGGAGACCTATCTTGAGCTGTTACAGAACGACAACACTGAAGGGTATGTAAACTTTCAGACTTTAGTGAATGATAGAATTAAGTTACTGATATGTATAGAGAGGCATTAGATAAACTTGGACTTAAGCGGTATTGCTGTCGTCGTATGATTGTGAGTTTTACTTATGCCATGATCTGTAAGAAAAGCCAAAGCTAATCTCTAGCTCACACACGTCGACTTAATCGAGAAGCTGCTTAGATATAACCCGTTTGAGAAGAAGGAGACATACTAAATTGTTTATGAGTTGTAGTGGCGTTGGCGACAGGATTCGAGGGCCTGTTTGACCGTGTATTATTAGTCAAGCTATTGCTTACACATCAAGAGAAAAAAAAAAAAGTGCAAGGCAGATTTTTTTTTGTTGGCTTGACAAAGTTATGGATACGACGTTTGGATTTTTAACCGGCATTTTCAAGTTTAAACGAGATTATAATATGATTAATCTTATTATTAGTGGGACTGATTCATAGTCCTGAGATAATATTGTTACACCACCGCCAGAAGCACCCATTAATGCAAATAAAAACGAAAAAAACAGAAACCCTTTATTATGTCAAATGAAAGTTCAACGCTATAAAAAGGAGTGTGATCAAATGAGTGTGATAAAACGAGTGTGATAAAAACGATTGTTCTCAAATGACTTTCTCATCGACAGCTGGTATATTTGTGCTGTTGTAGCAAACAACGCGTGAGTCTGAAACAATAAGATTTGTACATTCATCTGCATCAGGATCTGCACCACCAAACAATGACTGTGTTTCAGATGGAGTCATAGCAGATTCGTCTTCGTAATCAAGGACGTCGGTGCCGTGCTTTCCTTGCACACCAACCTTAGTAAAGCAAGCTACTATCAAAGCAACAGCTGCACATGCAGTAGCAAACCAAAATGCGCCGTTATAACCCTTGGCAAGAATTTCAGTCGACGGCTCGGTCATATCTACCCCTTGTGATTCTCGGCGAATGATACTTGACGTAACAGACGTTGCAAGCGATACGCCAATTGAACCTGCAATGTGGCTGATGGTGTAGAAAACGCCGGCAGAAGATGATTGTAATTTTGGTGATACCACAGAGATACTGTGAAGGTTCACGACGTTATATGAAAAGTCAGCAGAGAATGTGGAAATAGAAATCGCAATGAATGACATGGCCCAGTAACTGACGTTAATTGGTCTCAAAGCCCAAAGTAATGACGAAACCATATTTAAAATCTGAGCGAGCACCAGTAAAAACCGACCTGGGACGATGTGCAAACTACGGGCGAGAATGGTGATCGCAATAAGTGAACCAATGGTTTGTGGAAAGAAGTAGATTGTGGTCTTGATTGGAGAAGCTAGAAGCACATTCTCAAAGTAAAGACCGGTATAATAGTTAAGTACACCGGTGAATCCCATCCACGAAAAAAAAATAACAACCATGCAGAGCGTAAATCCAGGAGCCTTCCAAATCTGCATTGGAATAAGTGGGTTGGAAATACGGGTTTCCCAATAAAAAAAACCTGCCAAGATCAAGATTGCCATAACGAAAATAACAATAACAGAGGCAGTTGCCCATCCCTTTTCAGCTGAAGCGGCTTGGCCAGCTGCGACCACAATCATAACAAAGCCAGCAAGCGATAAAAGAGCACCTGTGAGATCAAGCTTAAGTAAACGAGAGCTAGCTTCGCGCCAAGTAAATGTTCGATCATCATTGATACCATCGCCTGGAACGTACAAATAAGTCAATATAGAGACAATAGCGAAAATAATAGTCAGGAAGTAGAATATACTGCGCCAATTCAAGTATTCAGTGCATACACCACCAGTGACTTGACCAACAAAAGCACCAATTGGAGCACCAGAGCAAAATATGGCCATAACCGTGTTTTTCCTTCTTCCCGACTTGTAAATGGTACCGAGAATACCTACGGCTGCCGAGGGACAGGCAGCGGTTGCACATCCTTGCATACCGCGAGCCACATCCAGAACAATGGGACTATTGGCGAATGCGCTGATCAAACTCCAGATGGCAAAATATACATATGCGGCAAGGACCATGCGCCTTCGTCCTAAGCTATCGGCAATCCTACATAATTGTTCAGCACTTATTATAGTTCCGGAAAAGTAAACCTTACGCTGCAAAAATCAAAATAGTAGCACCAGACATGAGTGAAAATGATGCGACCGTCCATGATAAGTCACCTCCAGCAATTCCAAATGCCCGACCAAGAATAGGAACTGCAATCTGCATAGCACCTTGAGAGGCTGTGTTCATGGCCACCGAGAATGTCAACGACGCGACGCACATAATCTCATGAAAACCAGATTTGAACTGCGCCGGCCGTGTTTCAGGATCAATTCCTAATGGCAACTGCTGCTTCTCGTTGTCTTCTATAGTTTCCCCCATGTTTGGTTCCGATGCACTAGATGATATCATGTTTAGCAGTATAGATTATCTTATAACCTGATGACTCTATCACCAAACATTGCGACCATCCAGGGCAAGTGCTAGGACTTAAAAGGGCCCCATGGCTCCGCTCCAGTGCTTGGTAAGACCTGTTCACAAGCATATGCAGTAGCTCAGGCCATAATGCGGAGAGCACCGTTTAGACTGTCAAAAGACCGGTCGAGGTTTATACCTCTTTAGTCGAACAGTTACTAAATTGGCCTGCTAACTACGGCTGTCAAATGGAGTGAGTGCATGGACCCGTTGAGTCTTGCTTATCGCGCGATATCGCGTAATCAATCGGCTACCTTTTTCCGGTAAGCAGTCAGGGCCCAGACTTAATCGACGCTTGTTCACCAACCAAGTGTGAGTGGCTTTCGCACGTATGTATTCCGCTCGGTGGCTGCAGCCTGCTGTGATCCATATGTATGTATGTATATACATACTTTACTTATGTACATACGTAAGGAATAAATTTAGTAAGCGCGGATTATATGTTTGGATGCCGAAGGCCATCAACGTGGTCCAGCCCGAAGAAGCCTTACCAGTAATAGTTCTGAGTAAAGTTATGTGAACCAAAGATAAGATCATCTAGGGCACACGATAAGCAACCGAACGTGCTTATCCTACGTCTCCTAGACAAAATGACGACACAACCTAGGTTGCGGTCGAAGGCAAATTGTGACGGGTTAGGGCCCCGTCCAGAAGAATAAGTATATAAAGGATACAGCGAGCCTTTAGTAATGTAATATATCTTAGAAGGCTTGGGCTTTGGCCCAGCACCAACAATAAATGGAGATTAAGCCTAAGCAATAGGAATCCCGTTAGTGGGCTTCGTCTCTGACGTGACACAAATCTCCCGCCGAACGAGTGTGAGAACAGGCCCCTTGCGTGCGACTTCCGGAGCTCGCCAGCTGTCGAACAGTGTGCGTGAACTGAGCAAGTCGATTCGTTGTGGATACATTCATAACAATGCTCACTTGTGGGTGCCTCGCCAAATAGTTACATAAGTGACAGCCAGGTCCAGAGGGGCTGGTGGTATGTCCGAGCTGTCGTCATGGATGAGTCGTCCGTCATCGTACGACCGTGACGACGCCTGACTCGGTCTCAGACCACTTGAACAGTAGTCATACCGACTCTTGCTTTGTTGCTAATTGATATACATGGTGACAATGGAAGACAACGATCACGAGGGACGAACGATTCTTCCTCTCAATGCGACCAAGCCCTGCCGCTGCTACTATAAAGAGTCGATCCCAAAAAAAAAAGTTAAGGATTAAACCTCCTTTCTAAATCAATTAGTTACAGTGACAAATGGTGATAAAATAGTCTAGGCTTTTAAGTACATTTGTCGCGGTTTGAGATAAAAGACAATGCTGAACCGCGGTCATGACGGTTGCACGCGACGCATCTCTACTATCTTTGTGCTTGCTACCTTGCGCATCTTTAATAGATCACGCAAATCTACGACTATCGGCCTACTACACTCTACGCTTGAATTGTTAACTGATTTTTTTTTCTTTTGTTTTAAATAATACCGCAATATCTAACGTATTATACCAAACTGTTCATTAACTAGTATGCATCGGAAACCATTCGTCCCTGGTATGACGCGCCAGGCCAATGACAAGCAATCAAAAGAAGCATCTCCTCCACCAATTGATTTGACTGGGGATGATGATATATCTGTCGACAAAGTCACACGCGAGCCGGCAGAGCACGCTGGGCAAGGTAGGTCAGGCGTATAATTTTGATTGCTGATTTGTTGACAGTATCAGCCAGGAGTGACATGCTCGATTTGTCAAAGTTCAAGATGCCTACAGGACTATCAATTCAGCAGCACAAGTCTTTTCCAAAAGGTTAGTAAGTTGTTTGGATTCATGTGATGACGCAGCAGCTCACAACTCGGTAGAAGCGGACCATCAATCGCCTTCCAGATCGCCGACTCAACGATCGCCGCCATCACACATTTCTGACTGGAGTATAGATGACAACGAAGTAACAGACTCATCACAGGTTGACCCTAAGGTCACTAATATCGAAGATAATGCCAAGAGTTCATATGAAGTGCCGGAGTTTGATTTATCTTACGTCGCTGACTCGGGTCCAGGCCAAGATAATGAGAACGAGGCATTGAGTACAGCAAATAATGTGTCACAACAATCGAATGCTATTTCACAGTCTCAGGTTATCGGTCGTAAAAGAACAGCTGCTGGTCCGTATCCTTACGAGCATGGAGTGCTTATCACCACCCCGTTGTCGAACGACAATATTACAATAGACAACAAGACCATCGGAGGCATACAAATATCCGAATCACTCATGCAGATGACATTTGAAGACTGGCAAAAGCAAGGCGAGGGATTGATGCTACGTGCGTCTGAGCTTATCCGAAAGATTATTTCTGCCAGAGCTGACAAGGCAAAGGCTATTGCGGAACTCGAAGCAAAAATGGATAATCAATCGGATGAAATGCAAAAGATCTACAAGAGTTTAAATGCAGAGAAAAACAGAATTGCGAAACGGGCGACAGCTCTTGTGAATGAGACAATGTGTGCTTAGCAAGGGACTCAATAAGCCATTCCTTGTCTGTCAATCGCCAATACCCGCATCCCCAACACCCATAATAACCAGTTTAATTATTTTTTTTTCACCTTTTTTTATTGCAATGTGAATCTCTTATTTACATGCCTTGCTGTAACCTTTTCCTGTCATGATAATTAATAAAGTACTTTTTTTTATTGCGTAATATACATGGCAGAATATCCCTTAAACCGAAAGAGGAAGCTTCTCGAACTAACAAAAACCCGTTAACATGAATCAAAAAGCACACATAACATAAACTAAACTTACGCCGAGCGACTTGAGGAGATCCTTGGTGTCGGAGTCGATCTCGAGCTGGCCATCGGGCTGCTGGGACAGGTCAAGAGCAGACACAGCAGGAACGTACTGGTCCTTTCTCTCACGCTCTTCCTCCTGGAGCTTGAACGAAATGCCACGGACGGGACCCTTCTGGATACGTTTCATAAGATGAGTGGTGTAGCCGGCGATCTTGTTGCGCAGCCGCTTCGAGGCAATGATTGCGATCTCGTCGGTCAAACGCTTGTTGGTCTCGAAATCGGTGGTGAGCTTAGGGTAGTAACGCTCGATGATGGCCTTCGAGGCTCTCTTGACTGTCTTTGTGCGAACGCGACCCTGTGTGTGTGTTAGCGACCGATGCTTCAATCTTCAATCTCGTCATGCGCCAAAGCAGCCCGCAAACAACTTGACATTGTGAGCATATCGTCCTGCTCTTGCTGCTCTGAAGTAAACGCTTCAAGTTGCCTCTGTACGTACCATTTTTGCTGTGTGATGTGTGCTGAGATATGCTGGCGATCTAAAGCGTTGTCGTCCACAGGTCTGCACATCTCCAACTTCACGACGCCCGAAGCCGCCAGCCGAAGCAACGCCTGTTCGCTGCTGTTGTGCTCGAGAGCACCGTGACTGCGTTTCCCTTTTTTTTTGGCGCGAGCCCTAGGGCACAAAAGCAGTCACGTGAGTTTGATTCTGTAAGCCCCTAAAACCTAAGCCCTTTAAGTGTAAGCGCCCTAGTCTCGTAGTAGCCCCCGAGTTTCGAGCAGTTCCAAGAATCCGAGTACGAAGCCTGCGAGAACGTCACAGCATAGGCGAGGATCAGCGACGACGCTGACAACACCACACACAATGACTGTGATCCACCGGAAGCTGACTACGGAGAGTAGCATCAAGACGGCAGAGCCGGGTGTCAAGTAAGTTTCAGCGCAATTTTCGGCGGTTTGTGTTTTGCTTGTCCGGGATAATATCGAGGGGTTACCTAAGAGGGAGCGCGCTTATATCGAGATTTGAAATACAAATTGCTAATAGCATAGGTTCCACTGTGATGTTTGCGCATGCGATTGTACGCATTTGGTGCGGGTGCGATGTGCTGTGTGCCAGGACTATGATTTGTGTGTGCCATGTTTCGCAAGCGGAGCTTCGAGTGGAACACACAAGCCATATCACGACTACTCAATAATTGAGCAACATGCATATCCAATTTTTGTCGAAGACTGGGGTGCAGATGAGGAGTTACTGTTAATTGAAGGTGCAGAGACGTGCGGCTTAGGAAATTGGCAGGATATTGCCGATCATATCGGTGGCCGGACCAAGGAAGAGGTTGATAAGCATTACCTGGAAGTTTATATCAAGTCAGATTGTTATCCGCTGCCGAACATGAAACGGAAGTTTGATATCACCCCTGCAGAATTTGCTTCTCGAAAGAAAGCTCGGTTGGATGCTCGGCGAGCTGCACATTCAATCTTACCTGTTCCGAAGCAGAAACCGACAGCATCTGTCCCATCGTGTCACGAGGTTCAGGGATACATGCCTGGTCGATTGGAGTTTGAGACCGAATACGAGAATGAAGCAGAGATTGCGGTCAAGGACATGGTATTTGATCCGGATGACGGCGAAGGTGAGGTCGAGCTCAAGCTTACAGTGCTGGACATTTATTACTCGCGTCTCACGAGCAGAGCCGAACGAAAGCGTGCGATGCTGGAACATTCCCTACTTGATTACCGAAAGCATGCTGCGAATGAAAAGAAACTTACTAAAGACGAGCGTGACTTGTTACTCAAGGTCAAGCCGTTTGCGCGGTTGTTAACCGCTGGAGATTATACCGAGTTTCGGGATGATATTATGGAAGAATACCAAATCCGCAAACGGATTACAGAGTTACAGGAATTTCGACAGAATGGTATTCAAACGCTCGAAGCTGCGGCTAAATATGAACGAGATAAGGCCCAACGACAACTGGTCGCTCGAAATTCGCTTGGATTCGGGTTGACCACAACCTCCGGCGGTCGGGGTACCCCAGTTGCACGAGGACGTGATTTATCCGCGACTCCAGTTGATGCGACCAACAAGGGATTCCGGAAACCGGCAGCAAACCCATTGGATATATCACACGCGGCTGACTTGGATCTATTATCGCCAGCCGAGCAGCAACTGTGTTCGCAGATTCGTATAATGCCAAAACCATATTTAGTCATCAAGGAGACGTTGTTTAGAGAATTATTACGGACTGGAGGTATTTTGAAAAAACGAACGGCAAGGGAATTGATTAAGATTGATGTGAACAAGACAGCTAAGATTTACGAGTTTTTTCAAAACCAAAGGTGGCTTAGTTAAGTTTTCTGAGGTGTGTGTATATTTATGTTTAGTGTATATTAGTAAATGCATGTCCAATATAAAAAAAAAAAAAAAAAAAGAAAAAAGAAGAATGTTTTGATTGTTTGTAAATTCCCGGTTATTTTTTTGTAGGCCAATCTTCCCAACTTTGTCGGGGTTGGGAGTTCACGAGCCGCGAGTTGAGTAAAAAAAAAAAAAAAAAAGACATGATCCCATCTCATTCTCCATTTTTCTCCGAACACTGCTGTTCTACTGTTAACCTACAAGAGAAGCGGAGTTAAATTTTGGCAAAATGGTGTCGTTTTCATGTGAAGTAAATATTACTTAAGTTTTGGATTAAAAAAATTTAGTGAAGTGCTAAAACGATCGATGGAATAGGTTTGTAATGACACTGTGGTGAAGAAGAAATTGATGCAGCACCGTTCACAGTGTGCGGGAGCATCTTTTACTTGCTTGGATTGCCAGACTACATTTCAGGGATTAGATTTCCAGAAACATACTAGTTGCATTTCTGAGGCTGAGAAGTACGAAAAGTCGGTGTATAAGGGAAATAAGAAGGAGAAGACTGAGAAGACTGAGAAGATTGAGAAGATTGAGAAGGTTGAAAAGGCTGAAAAGGTTGAAAAGGTTGAAAAGGCTGAGAACAAGGAAAAGAGGGAAAAGAAGGAGAAGAAAGAAAAGAAGGAAAAGAAGGAAAAGAAGAAGAAAGAGGAGGTTATTGAGCAACCGGTCGTTGAAGAGAAGGTTACGGTTGAGGAGGTTGTTAGCGAGACACCAGTTGTCGAAGAGAAGGTTACGGTTGAGGAGGCGATTAGTGAACCAGTGGTGTCAGCACCAGTTGACGATTTCACTGCATCGACTGAAACGATCTTGTTTAAAGTTGACGACACCCCTGCCAAGTCTACACCGAATAGCAAGTCCAACAAGCGCAAGTTTAATTCTAGCGATGGGTCTGAACCAAAATTATCGAAATATGATAAGAATAAAGTGAAAAAGGCGAAGCTGTTGGCTGAAGCTGCTGCTGCTGCAGGTGGTGAAGAAGCTAGTGATGGTACGGCAAAGATTTCAGCTGCAAAGGCTAAGAAACAAAAAATCAAGGCC
The DNA here is from genome assembly GCA_030564125.1 of Myxozyma lipomycoides. NCBI lineage: Eukaryota > Fungi > Ascomycota > Lipomycetes > Lipomycetales > Lipomycetaceae > Myxozyma > Myxozyma lipomycoides. The sequence goes on from JAJLTW010000045.1 coordinate 51,653, forward strand.
ATTAAGCAAGCGGCACCATCCGAGGTAATTTACAATATGATGAATAATTTTATTAGCAAAAAGGGTGGTAAGATTCCGCTTCAGACTTTGTTCAAGTCGCTTTCTCGTACAAGGGGAGAGCATAGACTTAAGAAAAGTGATATGTTGAAACGAGTTACGGTTAGCTTGGTTGACGATAAGCTTCAATTGGATGTCAGCCAACGAAAATAAAATAAGATTTTGGTTGTCGCTTGTATTCTGGCATAAGTAAGCTTAATTTGATTCATATAACTATATATTATCTATGATTAAATCCAAGCGTAAACGTATTCTATGCACAACAAACCAATTCTTTTTTTTTTTTTTTTCAAATGCACAACTAGCGAAGATAATCACGCATGATATCTGACAATTTGCTAGCTCCTTGTTCCAAGATATCTTTAATATTCCCTAAATCATCACCAGCTCCATTAGCAATCTTACCAGCAAAGTCACGAGCCATTCGTTCAATGCTAAGATCACCATCTTCTTCTTCCTCTTCTTCATCCTCGCGACCAAAATATGCGTTTGATGAAATTCCAGTCGCACCACCAAATTGTTGTAAACGAGCCTTGGCTTCAGCTTGTGCATTTGCATCATACTGGTTTCGTCCAAAAAATTCGTCTGATGAAATTGCCTTCTGGGCTCCAAATTTGCTTGCGACTTCGCCATTTGATGATGATGCTGGCGCTGAAGCTCCAAATCCAGGCTTCTTTGGTACTACTTTTGTAGATGCCGGTGCACTACCAGCAGTTTGTCCAAATCCAAGTTTAGCCATGCCCAGACCAAGTCGTTCGGTCGAATCAATCTTGACCGACTCTGTTGAGATCGATCTACTTGGGACCGATTCAATACTTGCCACACTAGCTTTCCGTTCTTCCTCGATATTGTATCCTAATTGTACAGCACGTTCTGCTTCTGCTTTAGCTTGCTTCTCAGCTTCATCGAAATCAATCGCATCAGTAGTAACTTTTTTAGCCACGATTTTTGTAGGTTTCTTGGATCCAAGAACTGACGCGCCTGGTCGCCTGACGCCAAGCGAAGAAGTAGTAGTAGTCTTTGACCGTAATGCGGATGACGAGGTTATTTTTCGGTTTGGTTGTTCTGAAGAAAGTGACGAGGTAGACGATGCAGCAGACGACGAGTTGCCGCCTAATGGCGAACCAGTACGGGAAATCGCTGGTGGCGTCGACGTGCGTGAAACCACCGGAGTCTTTTTCACAACTGGCTTATCCCATGATGAGAAGAAATCGTCATCGGCTGCAGAATCAGGTGTGTTGGTACTGGAAACTTCGGTATCATCCAGCATGACCTCGTCAGGACTCATCAACGCATCATCAGCAGCGCGTTTCTTGAGTTCGTCCTTGTACAACCCAGCTGCTCGAGAAGTGTATTTTGTCTTTGCATCCTTTGAATTGATTGCAGCTGCACCACCATTCTTCAGAAAGAATTCTTGCGCGCGCGTGTTTCCACCGACTTTCATCAACCGGAGTTGGTCCCATGACCACGTATCAAGATTCGATGACCGCACAAACGAGATGTGCACGCCAAGGTTGCGGTGAATCGACGAACAATCCAGACACAAGTAAACTGCAAATGTAACCGAGGTCCAGGTTGGATTCTTTGCTCCGCAGTCAAAACATTGCTGAGTAGGTTAGCCCATAAAATACGTCGTCGTTTTCTTTTGGTTTTGTTTGCCAGACTTACCTTGTTTCCACGCTCTGATCTAAGCTTGTCAAAGATGGCCAGCGATTGTTGCTTCGTAGCCATGATATATAAATGGCCCAATTGGTTTAGTGATGGAATCTGGTTGAAGTTGATGGCATAAACTCCTGGCTTCTGGTTGTCGGTGCTGCTGCATGAATCCCGGGCGCGACGCGGCAAAACAACTGCCCTAATCAACGCGCCCTAAACCCTTTGGGCAAGGAGTCTGGCAATATAAGCGGGGTTTGTAGATCAGCGCTCATCGCATATTGAAGAGCTGGGGTAATACAAGTTCGGTAATCTGACTCGGTCATCTTTTGCGACATTTATTTCAGAAAGTAAGTTTTGGAATTAGTTACAAATGATTTTATTTGATCTGGAATTGAACCTTTTTTTTTTGATTGTATAGAACCGAGGGTTGGCCTGTGTAGTTGATAGCATTTTGACGATGACATCTCAATTTCAGGTTTCGTCCGTAAATGATAGATTTACATCCTTTCTGAAATCTTTAAGTGGGCAAGAGTATAAAGAAAACACTGCAACAAGAGCTAAAGTTATACTTGCTTTACCAGAAAGGCAAAGCTTTAGCCGGACGCCTGTTCGTCCGTAATAAGACAGACAACTAACTACATGCCGTTTCCATACCTAAAGACTCTATAAAAAGTACTAACTATTGGCAAATATAATAGTGTTTACGAAGAATTGTATTAATGTTCATATGATTATTGACATAATACATTTGAATAGCCAACTCGGCATATTCTCCGAGCCATGGCCGCGCTCAATGCTCGATCGACCGATCAAGCGGTCGCCGCGCCTTCAACAGGATTGTTTGTTCATCGGCTGGCAGACATTGTCTACGCACAGACTTTTGTTATGCTATTCATCGCACAGCAACACCGAAAAAAATTGCAAGCGGTGAAGTACTTTCATTGCCGAGATAGGCAGTCACCATTTTCACTCAGAAGAAAGCAGAAAAGAAAATGTTCCAAAAGCTCGATTTTAGAAGTTGCCACGCAAAGATTTAGATCGATAATGATGATCGACTATTGTGCGAAAAGGCAAAGTTGTCGATTCAGTTTGCCTCGGAAGGAAAAGGCGAATTTTTTAGTATTGCAGAAGCAAAAAGGGTAAAAGTGGTACATAACTAATTTGTGAGCGCTATGTGGGATTTGGGCGTGGCGAAAGGTGTAACTCTTTTTATATATTCGCCCCATTTGGAGAGACATATTAAAACAAATCTGCGCCTATATGTCACAACGTGGCAAGTGTGAGTTGACTCGTGTCTTAAAAGTGTTGCCGAGCACCCGGAGAACTTTACTAAACTGTATACATTTACTTGAATGAGCTTAGAGTGGGGGATATAGTACATAATAGGGCACTAAAACAGCCGTAACTTAATAAAGCTTTTTTTTTTCTTTTCTTTTCGACTGACGGCGATTACATCGGTCTACACCGTGAATAGAGAAAAGAACTAAAGCAATAGATTCCGGAAATACCTTGAGCAGCAATTTCTTTTTGTGCAAGTAGAGCAATTACATATGTATATACGATGTGCCTTGGAGTCAAACGTGTCCGGGTGTCCCGACTACAGTTTCCAAATGCGTCGAAATGGAGCAACAAAAGCCACCACCATGTAGGGCTTTATCAAACGGCAGAAGCGGCCATCACCATCTCATCTCGTGCTTAATTGGGTGATGTCGGTTTGGCTGCTATTATGTATATATACGTCTGGTTAGTAGATTCTACAGGAAATATAATTCGACAGCAACTAGCTAAAAAAAAAACTGCTATTACATATCACGATTAGCATAAACCTGACTCTGCTGAGTAATCGCCGGGTACTGCTGTGCTTAAAGAGCATTTGCTGCTTTGTCATTGAGTGAATGCATATTATTATTATTATATAGCCAATGCACCGGCCAACAATGAAAAAACTCCCGGCTCCGTCGTTTAAATTGGACGCGGTGGAGGTTTGTGAGCCGAGCCCCACGCCAGAGTCACACCGGTCACAGTCTACAAGCTCCAGGGCAAGGGTCTTTCAGGTACGGTTCCGCACGCTGCTCCCACGCGGGTACCCCCCAAAACTGGCGCAGTGTAAACAACCACGACAATTTGGTCCCCGCCGAGGAAAGCAATGTGTTGCGGCACCCCGAGGTCGCTGCAGGATCCCCGTAGGCCTTCGAGATTTCTTTTCAGGCCGACGACGACGACGAAAACGACTTCTTTTCTCTAATTTGGTCTCGATTGTCGCCACTGCTTTGCTCGTTTGCTCCGGCTCTTGCTGTATTTATATACCACCGACGACCTCGTGTCGTCCGTCCGCTCGTTTTGCTCGATATACCCATCGCACACACTCTCTAGTCGACTCGCCATTCCTTTACAGAGTTTTTGGCTAGATCGTTTGATGACAGCCTACTGAAGTGCCAACCGGGTTTTGCTTTCTGTTTTTGTTTGCAAATACACACGCTCTTTACAGTCATTCTTTTATCCACTACTCAGTTCTTTTCTTCATACATGATGGTGTCAATTTCTACGCTCGCCACTCTTCTCTTGTCTACTACTGTGCTTGCGGCACCCTCCGCTCATGACCATGTACACACTCATGCTCAGCACCACGCCAAGCGTGGGTCTGCAGTCGCTGGTGGTGGCGCGCATCACCAGCACAACCACACGAAGCGGTCGACCACCTGCTCGTTCCCTTCCGACCTTGGACTGGTCGAGGTCACTCCTAACGACCAGAATGGCGGCTGGGCAATGTCGCCCGACCAGCCATGCACTGCCGGCAACTGGTGCCCTTACGCTTGTCCGTCCGGCCAGCTGATGGCCCAGTGGGACCCTGAGGCTACGTCCTACACCTACCCTCAGTCCCAGTACGGTGGTCTCTACTGTAACGACGACGGTACTGTTTCCAAGGGTTTCAGCAGCAAGGGATACTGCTATGATGGTACTGGCACTGTCTCGGCTCAGTCTTCTGCTGGCTCGGTTGCTTTTTGCCAGACTGTGCTCCCAGGTAATGAAGCTATGCTTATCCCTACTGAGGTCGGGTCTTCTTCCACTACTTTGGCCGTTCCCGACCCTTCTTATTGGGCAGGCACTGCTGCTCACTACTACATCAACCCTCCTGGTGTCTCGACTGACGATGGCTGCGTCTGGGGTAGCACTGATAACCCTTATGGTAACTGGTCGCCTTATGTCGCTGGTGCAAACACTGACGACGCTGGTGTTACCTATGTCAAACTCGGTTGGAATCCTGTTTACCTCGAGGATAGTTCCCCTTTCAAGGACGAGATGCCAAGCTTTGTAAGTTGCTTTTCAGTCATCTGCTTTTTGTTACAAAGTATGCTAATTTTTAAGGGTGTCAAGATTAGCTGCCCTGATGGTGGCTGCTCTGGTCTTCCTTGCGGAATCGACCCTTCGACCGACTCAATCGATGGTATTACCGGCTCTGGCTCATCTGGTGCTGGTGGCGGCGACTTCTGTGTCGTTGGTGTCCAGTCTGGCAAGTCTGCTTTGATTGAAGTTTTTTCTAGCTCGTCGTCTTCGACTGCGTCTACCAACTCTTTCAGGGTTGCCTCCAATGATGATGATGATGATGATGACGATGACTATGCTTCATCTAGCTCCTCTATTGAGGCTTCGACTTCTACTTTGGTTTTGTCCTCATCGTCTGTCGCGCCCACCACTTCGAGCACTCCAATTGCGTTTACTTCTTCATCGTCGCCTTCTTCACACGTCGAGACTTCTTCTTCATATGCTGAGTCAACTTCGTCGTATGTTGAGGAGACTAGCTCTTACATTACCCCAACTTCGTCTGACGTTGCAGAGACTTCGTCGTATGTTGAGGCTACATCTACTTACGTCGAGCCTACATCTGAAGTGACATCCTCATATGTTAAACCAACTACTTCATCATACGTTGAGCAAACTACTTCATCGTCTATTGAGGATTCTAGTGCGTCTTCTTTTGAGCCGAGTTCTTCCTACGTTGAGTCAACTTCATCCTATGTTGAGCCAACTACTTCGTACGCTGAGTCAATCTCGTCGTATATTGCAGAGACTTCTTCTTATGTTGAGCCAACCACTTCTTCTTATATCGAGGAAACGACATCTTCTTCTGTTGAACCCACTACTTCGTCATATGCTGAAGCGACTTTTTCGTATGTTGAGCCGACGACTTCATATGTTGAGCCTACATCTACTTATGTCGAGCCTACTATCTTGTCGACTTCTTCCTCGACTTCGTCTAGCTCGAGCTCCTCCTTTGTTGTGCCAACTACCTTGTCTATTAGTTCTCTAACCTCGACTTTTGAGCCATCTACCATTAGCATCGCTGTCGACACTAGCGCGTCTTCTTTGCCTGTCATTCAATCAGTGTCGTCAGTGTCTGACACCACAGTCACTAGTGCTTCTTCTTCGAGCTCGCAAAACGCTCCAATAGTGACCACGATCGTCTACGTTGCTACGACTACAGTTGAGGCTGAACCTGAGTCGACCACTACTGTTCATACTAGCTACATCTCGACCCTTAACCAGGGAGGTCAATTGTTAAACATTCTCAGCACCTTGTCGGTCTCTGCTACCGAGCCCAAATCTACCTCGACGACCACCTCTACCAAGGCTTCTTCCACTTCATTCCAGGCTGTGTCATTTGCTGACTCAACCACCGTGTCCTCTTTAGCTCAGTCTTCGACTGTGGCTAGTGGATCGTCTAACTCTGGTCAAGGCAAGTCAAACAGCAACAGCAGCTCTGGTGCAAACATGCTTAATGCAAGCCCATTTCTTGCGATTGTTGCTGGTGCAATTGCACTTTTTGCTTTTTTTTAAACCAATAAAAAAGCGTTGGTGGGTGTACGGGTGTTCTAACGGGATTAATTTTACGAACATGATGTCTTTCATTGCAAGAGCATTATGAATAGTTGTCTTTTATGTGTCATTATTATTTCAAAATGCAAGCGAGATGAGATCTATGTATGTTTATTTATTTTGTTTTTGGGAAATGGGTATTTTTTTGTGTATTTTGTATATCAGTTATAGATAATATATGTATAGATATAGCAAAAATTGTAAGTTAATCTGTGTAAGGTGGCCAAGGCAATGCAAAAACACTAATTAGCCCGCAGCGCTCCAGGGTTAGGGGCTTTTTTTTGAGCAGCCGGAGTTTCTGAAACTTGGATCGAGCCGTATTGGGCGGCTTACGATCATTTACATACGTAACCTGACGGATAAAAGGGAAAGCAATAAATTACACAGTTTTCGGTTACATTCTTTTTGTGGATTTTGGATATAAAATGTCGTGGAAACTAACAAAGAGTGGGTTCAACGTTATTTGGAAAGGCGAGGATATTCTAACGAGTAGAATTACGAGAGACTCACTTGTCTTCGTCGAGGTCATCGAGTACGTCAACGATCACGCCACAATCGTACGACCAAGAACAAGATTCGAATAAAGATAAACATAAGCATCATAATCCATTTCATCACTCGAAGCCATCTGCTCCGGCCACACCAACACAGAATGGGGATTATGATGAATTGTTACCCCGGACTGGAACCACATCCACAGTCAGACCAGGATTATTCTCAGTTACGGTGTATGAAGCAACCGGATTATCGCTTCCGCCGTCGTATACACATGCGCATCATGGACATACAGTGTCATCCTTATTTTCATCTGCGTTAACGTCGGAGAAGTACCGACGATTCCTACCATACATGGTATTAGAATTTGACAAGACTCAAGTTATTCTAGATGCTCATTCTGGTACAATCGAAGCACCAAAGTGGGAACAAACTGCGAATTTTGATGTTTCGAGGGCAGAAACCCTTACAATTTCGCTATATGTTCGTAACTCCGGTGGGTTTTTCACTGGTACAGATAATAAAAAACAACGATCGGAAGAAGATATTTTGCTTGGATCGTGTAAAGTTCGTCCTAGGTTTGATGCGTCAAAAATGGATGAATGGATTCCGGTTTCGTGGGGTAGTGGGAAAGTTCATATTGGAATGACATTCAGACCGAATCAGAATGCACCTTTGACGATCGATTCGTTTGACTTATTAAAGGTTGTTGGTAAAGGATCGTTTGGTAAAGTGATGCAAGTTAGGAAAAAGGATACAGGACGTATATACGCACTCAAGACGATTCGAAAAGCCCATATCGTTTCGCGATCGGAAGTGAATCATACGCTTGCTGAACGAACCGTGTTGGCCCAGATTGATAATCCATTTATTGTACCGTTGAAATTTAGTTTCCAGAGTCCTGAGAAGTTGTACTTTGTGCTTGCGTTTGTGAATGGTGGTGAATTGTTTCATCACTTGCAACGAGAAGGAAAATTTGAATTGAATCGGGCAAGGTTTTATACTGCTGAATTGTTGTGTGCGTTGGAATGTTTACATGGATTTAACGTGATTTATCGGGATTTGAAACCTGAGAATATCTTGTTGGACTATACTGGCCATATCGCATTATGCGACTTTGGACTATGTAAACTAAATATGGTTGGTGACGACAAGACAAACACATTTTGTGGTACACCTGAGTACCTTGCGCCGGAGCTGCTGTTGGGCCAAGGTTACACCAAGACGGTGGATTGGTGGACGTTAGGTGTATTATTATATGAGATGTTAACCGGTTTACCACCATTCTACGATCAAAACACAAACGAAATGTATCGCAAGATCCTACAAGATCCGTTACGATTCCCGGACGATATGGATAAAGATGCAAAGGCATTACTTACCGGATTACTTGATCGTGATCCTAAACGACGATTAGGTTCCGCTGGACCGGGAGAGATTAAATCCCATCCGTTTTTTAAGGAAATCGATTGGAAGAAATTATTGGGTAAGAAGTATCCACCTCCATTCAAACCGTCTGTTGCAAGTGCAATCGATACATCTAATTTCGATAAAGAATTCACGTCGGAAGTACCGACTGATTCAGTGGTTGATGATTATTTGTCGGAAAGTGTGCAGAGACAATTTGGTGGATGGACTTATCAGGATAATCGGGGAATAGGAAGTGCTGGTGGTGGTGGTACTACTCCTACACTTGCTAGTATTTCTGAAAGATAAGGAAGTGGGTTTAGTATTTAGATGCATATATAAATGAACAGATGACAATATTACATGTGGAACCTGGCGTCGTGAGCTGGGGGATTCAGGGGATCGTCCCAACCAGCACCATATAGATTAAATTTGTAGGAAATTGTTGGAAATATAGTTAGTTATATTACAATTTAGCACTAATGACATGGCCGACTCGATATCAAAATTTAAAAGTTTAATACTTTCAAAATATCAAGGGAATTTATCAGTTCGGGATGCTCGGATTTTAGTATTATATTTAACTGAGTTTATGACTGAGGATGTTGATCCTCAATTTCTTAAATTCGCCGTGAGTCCGACACACTGCACCTTGGACGACAAACAGACGAGCTAATCAGATTTAGGCGCGATTCTTAACTCCAGAATATTTTGATGATGTGGTTAGCGAGAGAAATGTATTGCATAAATGTGGGTACCCTGCCTGTGATCAAATACCGGTTGTGAAGGTATTAGGTCACGATCAATTTCAAATTTCATACACCGGTGCGAAACAAGAAGATGATTTACCAAGGTATACGACGCAATATTGTAAGAAATTTCATTTTCAATGTTCAAAATTTTATAAAGCTCAGTTATCTGATGAAGCGACTTGGGCAAGAAATCGGATTACTGAGGTCGATCAAGTTGAGGAATGGGAACAGATTAAATTACTTGATGAGGTTTTACAAGGTGATCAGGACAAAATTATGGATACCAAGGATTTAGTTCCGTTTATGAACGGACTATCGTTAACCAAACCACAACAGGATAAGCAGGTTGATGCTAGTGGGGAAGTTACAAGTATGGGATTTATCAAACGACTTGAACACAAACGGAATGAACAAGGTAGTATGAAACTAGCAATTGTTGAACGGGAAGAGCAAAAACCGGTTACATTACCTAAAAATACCGCAGCTGATGATTCGGTAGAAGGGTATGTTCCAGGTACAGTTAAGACTATGCCGCTTCCACAAGCGTATATCGCACGATTACGATTAGAAAAACAGATTAAACTCGAATTAGGCGAAGAGTAGTAATAAATGTGTTTATTATTATAAGTTATTATTTAGTGGTCGATTAATTTCTTTAATTTCACGGTTGGATCAATATTGATTACTTTATCCGCATTAAGTAATCTCAATGGATCCAATGCCAACTTTAATTTTCGCATCGTGTCGACCGTAGTTAGATCAAGTTCGGTTTCGAGGTACGGACGTTTTACCATTCCGATTCCATGCTCTCCGGTACATGTACCGTCTAACGCAATCGCTTTCTCAACAAGACGATGAACGATACCTTCAGCAATGTGTTTGTTACTGTTGTTATACAATACAAATGCGTGGAAGTTACCATCTCCTACATGCCCGACGATAGTTCCAGTAATACCACACTTGTCCAAATCTTCACGGGTAGAAGTTACGATTTCGGATAATTTCGACACCGGTACTGCCACATCGGTAGTCCAACATGTATCTACTCCTTCACCTAGTGCAAGTGTTGACCACAACGCTTGTTTTCTTGCTTCCCATAATTCCTCGCGTTCAGTTTCATTACGAGCAAATTCAAACCCTTTACAACTATATTTCTTCGCAATTGACTTGGCTTGTAAAATTTGTTCTTTGACTCCGGCTTTGGTACCACCAAATTTGAAAAACAATGTAGGCGCTTCTGTCCATGTACGTGAGGTCTCACCAGCTTGATTAATCGTTGCCATCATTTCCTTGTCCAGAAGTTCGACTGCAGCCACTGGAATCCCCTTCCGCACTAGTTCCTCAACCGTCATCGTAGCTTCTTTAACACTGGGGAACGATGCAACTCCGACGCTAAGTTCGGCAGGAACGACTTGAAGTTTTAGTGTTGCTTCAGTAACGATTCCAAGTGTTCCTTCACTTCCAATAAACAAGTTTGTAAGATTATATCCAGCAGACGACTTTCGCGGACGACGTCGAGTCTTGATAATACTTCCATCAGCCAGAACTACAGTTAAATTGATAACCCATTCACGCATAGTACCGTATCTGGCCGCGTTAGTACCAGAGCATCCAGTACCAACCATACCGCCAATCTCAGCACCAGGACCTGGATCAGGTGGAAAAAACAAACCATGGGGCTCAAGATATACATTTAAGTCTTCCCATCTGACTGCCGGTTGCACGACCACATCGAGATCACTATCGTGTAATTCCAAGATCTTATCCATATTACGCAAATCGATTGTCACACCATGTCGAGTTTGAATGAAATGACCTTCGAGTGAGGTTCCGCCTGAAAACGGAACGATCGGAACTTTATATTTGTGACAGATCTTCATTATTCCTGAAACGTCTTCGGTCGTAGATGGAAATACGACCAAACCTGGTTTCTGATCTGGTTCAGCATGATGAGAAAGCCAATCTGAATCGGCATGGGTAGCGATATCGTCGACCGAAGCTGACACTTTATCAGTTCCCAGCAGTGTAGTGATTTCAGCATATGCCTTGGCGGTATCAGCTGCATTTGCATATGTCGGTGGATCAATTCGGGAAAGTGGTGTGGTACTATCGTTGATTCCCTTGTCGGCTAATATCGAGGTCGCTCGGGAAAAGCTGTCGTAACTCATATATTGACCTAACAACAGACCTAATGTTGAAGAAGCCGTAATAACTAGAATTAGCTTTAACCGAGATTAATCGTGTCATAACCTTTACCGAGAAATAGTTGGCGTGCGTTCATCCGAACCTGTGGCTTCAAGCCAGGCGGTGGCTTGGTGGATGCATGCCGCATAAACGACGACGGCAACCGTCTAGACGTTACCGCCAATTGTCGCGAAAAATGCCGAAACATTACGCAAACAACCGAAGAACTAGTTGCTGACGATGTTGCTTAATCTAACCTCACCAGTAAGTTTAACGTGTGATCAAGTTAACGGGGGGGCCCGCTGTCTTGCCAAACAGCACGTGACTGTGCACAAGCGCTGTAAGGGTAACTAACTATTAATTACGCTATTAACTGAACCAGAAAGCAGACGTCCCAGAATCGGTTTTGACTGTGAATTGCCGATATTTTACCCGGACTTGTTTGCTCCCAACCAGGGCAAACTTTAAAACGTGCTTTTGGTGCTCGAATTTTTTCAGGTCTGCTCAACATGCCTTCAGGATTGTTTTGATCCAAGTCAAAGAAAGACAAAATGGATTTTTTTCGAATACTGTCTCGTGGGGTTAAACTTGATGATACCAGTGCATTTGAGTCGGTGAGTTATTTCACAATGTGAGCGGTTGGGGAGGTATTTTTCTAACCCAGTTAGAGCAAAGCCGACGTTAGCATAGACGAGCCAGAACGGATTTCCAAAGAGCTTGATTTTTTCAGAACACATGCACCTCCGAAACCCAAAGATGGTCAAAAGGAAGGTATTGCAATAGCTGATAAATTTACGGAGGAAAAAAAATCGGCTATTCAGTACCGGTCGTCGTCAAAGATTAAAGTCAGTGGAATTGACATTCCACAACCACTACGAGACTTTGCGCACCTCAAATTAAGATTCAATATTCCAGTTACTTTAGAATCTGCTATAAATAAACTAAATTTTGCTGCTCCGACCCCGATTCAGTCTGAAGCTATTCCAGCTCTGATTCTTGACCGCGATGTGATTGCGTGCGCCCCCACGGGATCGGGTAAAACGCTTGCTTATACGCTACCTTTGATTCAGAGACTTCAGAAGCATAACTCCAACGGTGTTCGTGGTTTAATTATTGTGCCTACGAGGGAGTTAGCTACACAGATTACAGCTACGTTCACAACAATGTCAAAAGGTAGTGATTTGAAAATCGCACTGTTGTCAAAGTCAATGATTGCCAAGTTTGCGTCGGCAGATACAATGTCGAAGGCTTCTCCAGATGTTTTAATTTGTACTCCGTTACGACTTTTGCATGCTATTCGCGCCGGAGGTTTGACTCTGTCAAGGGTACGACATTTGGTTTTGGACGAGGCGGATAGACTTTTCGAAACTGGATTTGATGACCAGACTGCGGAAATTTTAAGATCTTTGCAGCAGTCTGGAATCGTTCAAAAGGCATTTTTTAGTGCTACTGTCACATCAAGCGTTGAGCAACTGGCCAAGGGGATCATGACTTCACCATTGAGAATCATTGTTGGTCGTGGTGGTACGTCGGCGTCAGAGACTGTTGAGCAAAAGCTTACATTCACTGGTAATGAGCAAGGTAAACTGATTGCTATACGTCAAATGGCTCAAACAGGTGAACTTAAGCCACCTGTTTTAATTTTCTTGCAGTCGGTAGAGAGAGCAAATGCTTTGTTTAATGAACTGGTGTACGATGGGGTGAATGTTGACGTTATCCATGGCGACCGGACCGAATCCCAACGAAACAAGGTCATTGAGCGGTTCAAAAAGGCAGAAATTTGGGTTTTGATTTGTACTGATGTACTTGCTCGAGGTATTGATGTACATGGAGTGAACTTGGTCATAAATTACGACGTTCCACAGAGCGCACAAGCATACATCCACCGAATTGGACGAACAGGTAGAGCAGGCAAGCGTGGAAAAGCCATCACATTCTTTACCAAGGACGATACTGAAGGTATCAAGAGTGTGATCAACGTGATGAAAGAAAGTGGTTGTGAAGTGCAGGAATGGATGCAAAATCTAGGTGGAGTGTCGAAAAACACAAAAAAGAGTCTAAAGCGCAAACCGGTCGAGCGTAGTGAAATTGCGACGTCGGTAAAGAAGCAAAAAGCTGAGGTCGCTAAACAAAAGAAGAAGAACAAAGAGACGAAGCAAACGAAGTCAAAGGCTGATAACAAGAAAAAAAAGAATCGTGAGAGCTCGCTGGATGAAACCGAGTCCAATCAAAATTAGGTGGTGTGATGCATTTTGTATATTATTACTTGTATATAGGGGAATTTAGAATTTAGCTAATAATATGTTATCGACTTTTGGATCCAGCAAAGCCGACAGGTAACTAACTAGTGGTCGAATACTCTTGCCCACCCGTCGAGTACGAGCCCCTCCAGCGCAATTGCTTTGGCAAGTGAACATACTTAGTTCAACCGCTACTAACACCTTTTATACTTTGTGTGCTTACAATTGAAGCACGCGGCGTAGATCTCTCCTCCTTTGGAGGCTTATTATTATTATTATTATTATTATTATCCCGGGGTTGCGCTGGGACACTGGCAGCATACACTGGATACACACCGGCTACCTAAGTTCAATGAGAAACGCGTCCTAGATCACGAATATCAAGACTCTTCTTACCTGAGGGTATTTTCTCTCTGGGTGAGCCTTCGTCTTCCTGCCTCGCTTCACGCGCGTATCTCCATATAACCGTTCAGCTAATGACATACCGATATTTGGTGTGGTAATTGATCGCCTTTCTGGTTCCGGCTCAGCAGGAATTGGTTCTCCGTCAGAGGTATATCCGTTTTCCTTCAGGAATTTTTTGTATTGTATTAGATGATTCTTTGTAGAACGATTCACGTCCGCCGGTGAAGTGCAACAATGAAAGAACACCAGGATCATCTTTCAACGGATACCATCTTGCCCGTTCGCGTTTAGAGATTTTTCGTTTCTTTGGTTGATAAACGGCGTGGTCTTTTCTCCGAGCCATTTTAGATATCCTAACAGCCTGAGGTGATCTCTGGTCCGAGAGTTTAGATGTGCAACTGGATCGCCAAATTAGAGGTGCAGAGTAATTATGCTATTTTTCCATGCAGGGCGCCATTTGAAGGTTGAAGGTGTGACGATTTTCATGATTATTAACTAACCACCGAGACCCTTGCATGCTATTCCAGGGCCGCGCTCGATTACGCTTCAGCCTAAGCTACAATCGTTTAAACTAAAAAGTTTAACTTCCCTACAATCTAGAAGAGGAGATTGAACATCAGAGTGGCTAACAGCTGCCTGCGGTATGTATGCGGTGTTTCAATCTTAAAAACACTCCAGTCTTGATTAAATAAGCGCCTAAGTATAATAGCTATAGTATAACTTTTAGAGCGCCCTTTGGCAAATGCCATGGACTTGGTTGGAGATTGCCCACTCTCAACAGCAGCAGGAAGCTACCCTAACCCCGGTGTAATAGAACGTTATGATTACATAACTACCAGGTTCCGTGCCCTCCTCAACTCGCCGACTGATGGAAATTAAACTAAAAAACCCTAAAACTTTAAAATTACAGTATAGTTACAGGCGATAAAGTTGATTTTTCTGCAATAATGCTGGCACAGTGAATTCCCAGAGCCAGGCGAGGCTCAAAATCATTGGAAATTCATAATCGGTGAATATAGAAAGGTTAAAAAAATGCAATAAAAAGCAGAAATCCAGGTCAATAACTAGCACAAAAAAATTGGTATACTCCAAAAGATGTACGATATAGAGGGACCTAGACAGTAAAACTTAATACATCTGGGGTGGGAATCGCTTCAAATTAGTTGTAGTAAGTGCGTATTATCTGTTACTAAATCCTTTCAAAACACGTAACTACTCGTAGCATAGCTATATAAAAATATAGTGTCAAATCTATAATAGAATCTGTAGTTCGTAGCCTGATTAGCAATTGAGAAAGTCTCTATCTAAATGAACGCCGACAGTGACTCCAGCCTTAATGTCGAGCTTCCCGGAAAAAAAAAAGATAGCGTACCGATTTGCAAAAAAAGCAAAAACAAAAAGATAAAAATGGATAGCTTCAAATCATACTCAAGCCCCTCTCATGCATTCTCCTATGCTTGTACTAGTCCGCATCTTCGAGGTTTCAAGACGTGACCTTTGGAAAGGCGCATCAAAATACTAGAATAGCTCTATATGCTGCCTAAGCTGATATAGCAGCAACGCCAAATAACCTTAATGCAAACCTGTCAGAAAATACAAATCTGACTTCAAAATTTACAGTTTAGCGAGTAATGAGCAGAAAACACTAAGCATTTCAAGAGACATACGTGACGCACCTTACGCTTAGTTTCAAGCTGCGAAATCGACCATACAAACCGCTCGAATATAGCGCGACACCCTATCGAGGCAAGCAAGTTGCGAGACGCGTCTCAGCCCATCTGCCTCTTCCACGCGTCTTGAAATTGTTAATCAAGCTTGGTTGCTTATGAAGATTGTTACTCGGTTTTGTTGATTTCCAAGGCTTCTCTTGTTGTATTTTCATTGAACAGTGATGTTTCTGTCAAACTAAAGCGGAGACAGACCGATCATGTCTTGACGGATCACCCCTTGTTCGCAACCCAATTCACCTCGCGTGAAGCGATGCACAAGGAGCTATTCAAATATGCTCTAGAGCATGGATTTAGGACTGCTATTGATGAATCTAAAGGTGTGGAACAAAGGTGCACGTTCGTATGCTCCGAGCATGGCGAGCCAAGTTCGTGGGGTCGCGTGGAGGGCCAGGATCGCAACGTCCGCTCTTATCGTTCTATGCGTAATGGCTGCCCATTCCTTGTTTTACTATTGAAAGAAGACATGTATATTAGCGAGCAGTCAATTACTATGCCAATCAGCTCACAGGGTGTTATACCGGCTGGAGGCGTCCGGGATATACTCGTTATCACATACCAATTCTGGACTATAGTGTAACCGCTGTTGACTTAGAATTTCCTGAATTGAATTTTAGTTCAACCGATGTTTATAATGCTTGCAGGGACTATCGGAGAAAACCGCTTGCAAATCGCACTCCTTTGGATGCGATGTTCGATTCGATGGCAGATAACTCCGTGAATTATAGCTATGGCATTGACGAGCATGGTCACATTACCAGCCTCTTTGTCACTCGGGCTCTGAACCTCGATTTGTTGCGCGAAAGTCCTGAGGTCATTCTCATGGACTGTATTTATAAAACAAATAAGTACAATATGCCGTTGTTAGATATCGTGGGTTGTAGAGGAAGCAATCAAATCTTTAACATTGGCTTTGTCTTCCTGTCAGGCGATAGAGAGATTGATTACAAATGATCCCTCAGGAAATTGTTGGAATTATAGGACAAGAATAATATTCGAAGGCCAACAGTCATATTGACTGACAAGGACCAGGCTTTAATGAAGGCTCTTCGTGAGATATGCCCGGATGCACCCAATCTTTTGTGTTATGGCATGTCAACAAGAACGTTGAGAGCCATATCTCAAATTATATATTTTTTGCTTCTAAAGAGCAAAGAGATATTGCTATGAAATTATGACGAGAGGTGTTACCTGCGCAATCGATGGAGGAGTTTGAGAGGTATTGGGCGATTTTTCAGACACAGGTTCCGGAATCGTGTTGCGATTACCTGACAACGACGTCGCTCAGCCATAAAGAAAAAATTGCAAAAGCTTATACTTCTTGATTCCGGCACTACGGAAACACAGCAACTTTGAGAGTGGAGGGTGCACATGCAGCATTCAAAGGCTATCTCAAAGTTAGCGCATCCTTGCTAGATGTGGCTGTGATATTATGCTCATGATGTGGACTGTCCAGTATAAAGAACTTTATCATTCACTTCCCAAAGAATACTCGTCTGTACAGGAGCACACCGGTCTCGTTCATTCCGTAATCTCAGAAAAAGAGTTTATACTTTTGCTCTAGGTGTTATCGCAGAGCAAGTTGTAATTGCAGCGAAGCCAGACGTGGCCAGCAAACCTTGTTCTGGTTCATTTACAAGAGTCATGAGGTTTCCGTGTTCGCATCGGATAAGAGCTATTCAGGATGCTGGCGCTGCAATTGCGCTTGCTGAAGTTGACTGTCACTGGTGCTTGCCACCTGCGGTATCGAAGTCGGACGGGCAAAATGATGATGTGGTCTATCATCTGAACCACTCGCAGGTACAGAGTCATATGAACGTTCTCATTGAACAGCCAGTACATACTTCGCATGATCGTTTGCAAATCAGGGAGCCTAATACTGTGATAAAAACAAAAAGTCGACCTAAGAGTCAACAAGAAAGATGATGGCAAGGCCTCAACGAAGCGCATCAAGTCTCATTTTGAAAGCTGATCTTACGCTTCAATTTATAAATCATTTAGCGATTTAATATAACATTTGTTTGTGTTGTTTATTTTTTTTCTTTTGTACTGATTTGTCATTTTTTATATAAAAGCTTTTTTAATCATTATTACTGTATAGCATCTCGTAGGATCATAAATTTCTGAGATTTTTAGAGACATTAAGGCTTCAGAGTTACCTTGCTCCGAAACAAAAAAAAAAAAAAAAAAAGCGTTGTAAGTACACCTGAACTTTAGAGTTTTAGGGTTTTTCAGTTTTACGCTATTCCAATTTGGGACGTTGAGGGAGTCCAAAAAATGGCTGCCAAAAAAAATTTATTCTCTCGACTTGTTTAGACACGAATTCAATTTGGAATCGTTTTCCAATGCTGGACTGTTGCAGTCAAGGTAAGTTTTTGATGATAGATTTATTACATTAGGCACACGGAGAATTATGTGAAATTACAAAAAAAAAAAAGTCATTTGCTGATGAGAACATTCTATCTGCTACAAAGATTGAACTTCGGTTTTGATATTATCTCGAATTATCACCAAGATCTCTGAAACTCGATTCACTTCTTTCAATGTGTGGTTATGCTTCTATAGGATTGATAGAGTTATTAACTAATAGTAGGTTTTGACGGCAACGGTCTGTGGTGTCTGGGTTCGGACAACTGGGGAGCAAGCATGCGACTTTAGGAATCGATATCCTTAAGATAGTAGTGATTACTTTTGGAGAATACGTTGCTATCGTATAGGGTGTGCTAACTAAGAAGAAATGTAACGTCAAGTTTCTACGACAGTGTATTATCCAAACGAAGAGACAGATACAGATCCGAAGAGATAGATCACGATTGGACCAATAAGAATGAAGCTACGGGATTATGTAGTCTGGAATAAGAGTGGCATTTGATACAAAGCTGGTTGTTTTCGGCATTTAGTGTGAAAATGATCGCATGAAAAAAGTAGCGAAAAGCTTTCCATTCTTTCTCACAACTGTTATTGCCTGGTTCGGATTGAGTGCATAATTTAGGATATGCAATTGAACACCAACCTTCATGCGCATCATCAATTTTGAGTGTCCGCCATGCTAGCATGCCTTAAGCAAAATTATATACATATCTTGCTGTACAGCCTGAACACAATCCTCGATGATATTGTGCCAGGGCTAGGGCATGACTTCATGGCTGCTGGTTCTGTCGGCCGAGAGACATTATTACGCGAGAATCCGGAGCGCTCGCACAAGCAAAGCAAGCAAACAAGCTGCAATCTCCCGACGATCCACGACGTTCCACGACGTTCGTCAACTCCCACGAGCGGCTGCTGGAGACGCATATAAAGGCTTACGGATGGGGCGTCCATCGTCCTGCAACAGAATTACTATTTCAACCACCACCTTCACACCTATAAACAATGGCTATCAAGACTACTACTCTCGGCAAAGACACCGTCTCTGCGCTCGGCTACGGTGCGATGGTGAGCAGCACAATGCGATCTTGACATTCGATCTGGGCCGGTTGCTAACAACGTTTGTAGGGCATTTCGGCCTTCTACTCGCCCTCGGTCTCTGAAGAAGAGGCATTTGCTGTCCTCGACAAGGCAATTGCGCTCGGAATCACCTTCTGGGACACCGCCCATATCTACAACAACAACGAGGAGCTGATCGGCCGCTACTTTGCCAAGTCTGGCAACCGTGACAAGGTGTTTTTGTGCACCAAGTGGGGTATCCGCAAAGACACATTCCAGGCTGACGGTAGCGCCGAGTACGCTCGCAAGTCGCTCGAGGAGTCGCTGGAGAAGCTCCAGACCGACCACGTCGATCTGTTTTACCAGCACCGCATCGACGAGTCCACTCCAATCGAGATTAGTGTCGCTGGTGTGGCCGAGCTGGTCAAGGAGGGTAAGGTCAAGTACATTGGCTTATCCGAGGCCTCGGCCAATACAATCCGCCGTGCCCACAAGGTCCATCCAATCTCTGCGGTACAAGTCGAGTACTCCCCATTTTCGCTTGATATTGAGCAGAACGGAGTGCTGGATACCTGTAAGGAGCTTGGAATCAGAGTCGTCGCTTACTCGCCATTGTCACGAGGATTATTGACTGGCCAGATTAGATCGCCCGATGATGTCGCCCAGGATGACATGAGACGATTTGCTGCTCCTCGATTCTCAAAGGAAAATATCACAAAGAACCTCGAGATTGTTGACAAGTTAACTGCGATCGCTAAAAAGGCCGGACTTACTGCCAGTCAAGTCACGTTGGCCTGGGAAATCTCTCAGGGTGTGATCCCGATTCCTGGTACGACCAAGATCTCAAGATTGGAAGAGAACTACAAATCGGCTGAGGTTACACTGTCAGATGCCGACATCAATGAGATCCGTTATTTGGTTGACAATGCTAAAGTCGCTGGTGACCGATACTCTACTGCGGATGGTCTCTATGCTGATACTGTCGAGCTCAAGGCTTGAAGCAAATTAAATGAGTTTTGAATATGAGGTAGTTTGTAATGGGCAACGTATATACATATATATATATATATATATATATAGTTATATATTTCTTTACTTAATTTACGCAACATTGGTCGGATCCCAATCCACAATAAAGTAATCGTCAGTCATAAGCGACTGCATATCGGTCTTGTCAAGTGAAAAATCAAACAACTTTGCATTTTCCTCAATACGAGAAGGAGTAGTTGACTTTGGTAGCGGCACTAGTCCACGCTGCAAACTCCAACGCAACAAGATCTGAGCAGGCGTCCGATTGTGTTTCTTGACCAACGCTTGCAATCTGGGATCCTTAAATTTAAGTCCACGTGTAATCGGGCAAAATGCTTCTACAACGATTCCCTTGTCTTGGCAGTAATCAACCAACTCTTCCCGAGTCAACCAAGGATGAATCTCAAGTTGGTTCACCGCTGGCTTGACCGTAGCGTACTTGTCCATCTCTTTAAGATGCTTGATACCGTAGTTACTAACCCCGATCGATCTAATCTTGCCCTCAGCAACTGCCTCTTCCATAGCCTTCCAAGAATCTTCCCGCATCTGCTTGCCTGGATATGGAGAGTGAATCAGGTACAAATCGATATAACCAAGATCGCATTCCTTCAGAGAAAAGTTGATTGCTTTCTTAGTATTCGCATAGCCCTGGTCGGAATCCCACAGCTTGGTGGTGTAAAACACATCTTCACGTTTACTATTGGTGTCGTGGATCCATTTCTTGATCGCCACGCCGACCTCACGTTCGTTCTCGTACAGCGTCGCCGAGTCTATTGTTGATTAGGATGCTCATATCAAAAAAAAAAAAAAAATGCCCTATCTACTGACCAATGTGACGATATCCAGCCTGGAGAGCATGGTAAACTGACTTGATTACCTCCTCTCCATATGCCATGTAAACGCCAAATCCAAGCACCGGCATGTCGTAGCCCGACGACAGTCGGACCCGCGTCTGGAGCGTCAGCGCAGTAGGAATCGCCATTGCTTGTGGTAACGATACAGTTGTCGGTTGCTTAAATGAAATTGTAGTAGTAGGAATCAGATTTTGCTCTTGTTGAATCGCAACCTGAGAGGGTCTCTTCTTTCGAGGTGTGTACTGTCGATGACCGCCGATCCGTCGTTTAGAATCTGGCGAATGTAGCTCTGATGCGATCTCAATATACGACCAAATCACAAAGAATACAAATAAACCAATTCCAATTGTCACGGTCCGGTGACGGTTAAATGTGATTGACAGTCGTCGCAAAAGTCTGCTCATGCGAACGAGAGTAACGTGATTGGTAGTAGCTAATTATTCCAGTTGACGTAAGTTTATGAGATCATCCTGCCTTATCGGAATTTCGCTGTGCGGACCAACCCCACCCTAAACGCTGGATACGAGCAACCTGTACGATTAAGCACATTATCTACGACGTTTGCAAGTGCAGTTCATATTTCTTATGCTAATTTTATTATCCTACACTGCTTATTCACTGCCATTAAAGGCTGTAAACACGCTTACTCAAGAGGAGGAGTGGACACGTAAAGATTTGCAGCAGCAGGGCCCCCATATCTGTCGCCAACAACAACAGCACTGTCGACAAGTTCTCTAATCTCCTTGCCCTCTTCCTCGGTGAGCGAGATAAACGCAGCCTTAGAGTTCTCCTCAATTCTGGAGATCTTGGTAGTTCCAGGAATTGGCAGCGCACCCTGTGAAATCAACCAGGCCAACGAGATTTGACCGGGAGTAACACCTTTCTTCTTTGCAATTTCCGACAACTTGTCAACAATTGCAAGGTTCTTGGGAAAGTTCTCTTGCGAGAACCGAGGTGAGAACCGACGGTAGTCGCTGGGTGCAAAGTCATCATACGACTTGAGCTCACCGGTCAAGAAACCACGGGACAACGGCGAGTAAGCGACGACCTTGATTCCAAGCTCATTGCAAGCGGCCAAAACACCGTTCTGCTCAATGTCAAGCGAAAACGGAGAGTATTCAACCTGGACCGCAGCGACCGGGTGAACCTTGTGGGCACGACGGATGGTGTCAGCAGAGCACTCCGACAGGCCTACGTACTTGACCTTGCCCTCCTTCACGAGCTCGGCAACACCCTCCATAGACTTCTCAATCGGGATAGATTTGTCGATTCTGTGCTGGTAAAACAGATCAATGTGGTCGGTCTTGAGCTTTTCTAAAGACCCCTCGACCGACTTGCGTGCGTACTCAGGAGTACCGTCAACAGCGAATGTACCACTGTGAGCACCCCACTTGGTGCACAAAAACACCTTGTCACGGTTGCCAGACTTGGCAAAGTAGCGGCCGATCAGCTCCTCGTTATTGTTGTAGATATGGGCGGTGTCCCAGAATGTCACACCGAGCTCAATTAACTTGTCGAAAAGAGCATACGCTTCTTCTTCAGTAGGCTTGGGCTCGTAAAAAGCAGAAATACCCTAGATGTTTGTTAAAGATCTTCAAATGTCGCATCAATTGTCCAATCGAGAACTTTTCGATTGGAATAAACCAGTGCAAACTTACCATGGCACCGTAGCCAATAGCGGTGACGGCGTCGTTGCCGAGAGTGGTAGTTGGAAATGACATTATTCAAACCAATTGAGTAGCTACAACCAATAATTGAGAAAGACTATCCGCAATTCACTCGAGCTGTGGAAGCAAGTTCACGGATGTCAACGTCTTGCTCGGATGCATTCGATCCGAGCTTTTATGTACGAGCGTCGGATCGCCGCACAGACCCCGCTCGCGGCGATAGCAAGCGCCAAGGAGATAAGCAATTGGTCGACTCGGATTTACAGATTTACAGAAAAGATGTATGGTAAAGCACTCTATTGATTGACTAATTCAAAAGCTTTGTAAGAAGACTTCACTATTATAGATCAGTTAAAGGTCTAGCCTTATGATCTCAACCTCAGGCAGTTCAAGAATCTCCCGAAGATCATCCGGGGAATAATCTTGAAATTGCAACGAGTTTACTCTAATCGATTTGAGACTGCTCTTACTTCCATCTTCAGGTTTAGTTGCGTTACAGAAGATCTGAAGTGCTTGTAACGGTATCAGTGTGTCGAGAAAATCAAGATGTTCCAACTTGAGAAACTTTACATTGGACTCTTTAATCAGCGGTGACAACATCATTGAAAATGCGCACTTGTGTATGCACACTATTCGAATCGTCGATTTGAATCTTACCAAAATGTCCCAATAGTCCTGTCCAAATGGAGTATTGGTCATATAAAATCGCTCAAACCTTGCAGTGGATAAGTTCCTGTCGAGTGACGCTGCCCACGGCCATAATGACCTAAAAATGTCAAACGATGACCGTTCACTTAGTCTTAACTTATGAACCTCAATATTCAGCAATGGCTGTGCTCTTTCAATCCACTGATCAACTTTTTCTATCCTAGACACTAACAAATTATGAGTTGTCAACACTGGAACATAATCGATAGTTTGGTCCTCAACATTAATCAGCTCCACACTCTGCAAAACTCGATTTACAAGCGGATCGCAACCAATAGGAATTGAAGAATCTACTTTCACAATTCCATTTTCACCTTCAAATTCACTATCAGCTTCCTGGAGATATCGATCGCGCATACCTCCGAGTCGACAAAACTCAATGTTACGGAATGAAACATGCTTTACCGTGGTTTGTATGACCGTATATTTGTAAACTCGATAATCCACCCGTAACGTGCCACGTCTTCTTTCGCCCGAACCAAATATGCTAAAGCTCTCAAGTTCGAGCGTTTTGTCCAAGTCCAAATCAATATAATAGTGGTCGTCAAAAAGCAGAATCTCATCCGTACTGGTCGACGCAACAGTAAAATGTTTCAAGCTTGGTAACTTGCCCTGTCGAAACCAACTATATGCGTCATTGTAAGAATAAAACCCAACTCGTAAGGTTTCTAAAAATTTGAATTCAGTCAGTCCTGTAAACGTGTCATCGGGAAGTTGATACCGATATCGGGTAGCAGTTGGGAACATTGCATAATCACTTAGTTCAAGAATCCGTAGCTGAGAAAACCCAGGTTGTTCAAGCATAGTCTCGAACGGAAATTCCATATATTCCTGGTGCATGTTGATATCTGCAAATCTCATGTAATCCTCATCCAAATATAACTCTTCCACATCGTGGGCCGAATTTAATGCAACGATATCTTTCGGAAGTAAATCAATCCCAAGCACAGCACTGCTTCTACCAATAGTTTTCTTTGGTCTTAAGTCTATAACTCTACCAGTTTTCAACTTCTGTTCTGATCTTTGTGAAAATTTGTCCCTATTTGAGCCAAATTGTTTGGTCATCCCGTCTAGTCGTTCAACAGCCTTTAAATATGTCAAGTAGCTCTCGGGCCCGTATCCCTGACGAATCTTGAATATCCGAACCGCTTGCTCCATTGTCGCCAGAGCTTTATCATAACATCCCATTTCTTCCCACAACTCAGTGACAAGAATATACGCATCATCATTCTCGTCATCGTTTTCAAGACAATAAACTGCGTCGGCCTGGGCTGCTGCCAGATTACCTAACTTCCGGTAGCAAAATGAACGTTTAAGAAGCCAGTCTGAATCTATACGGAATCCAAAGTTCCCTGGTCCCCATGCAACATCGGCATCAAGCGTCAATTTGCTGAACTCGTTAATTAACTATTAAATTAGCAATCAGATCAGGATTTGGTCAGGAATACAAACCTCGGTGTACAACCCAACTGCCTCCACATATTTCTCAGCCTCTAAAGCGCGACGAGCATCGTAGTATATATCTTCGCGATATCGCGTCATAATGACAAATGAGCAATACCCATTGCTTTTAGTTTTGAATCAATAACGACAAATAGATTTTTTTGGTCGCGTCGAAGTCGCGTTTCGACTGCGGCTTAATTATCCGGATACGAGCACCGTCGATTAAGGCACAATGAGAAATAACTAGTAGATTTGTATTTTTATCTCAGAGTATAGTTGTAAATGTAGTCATTTAATAGAATACAATATATAAAAATTTGTAGTGTTGCGAAAAATCATAACTTCCGCGAGGATGTCACCTATTAACCAAAAGGATATCTAGAACTTGGCTCTTTGCTTAATGTACGTAGGAATGAAGTAACAGTAGGCGGCCTTTGATTCAATATTTGTCCCGCAAGACTCGCTCATGGCTGACTCAACTTACTCAAGGTTACGGTGATAACGCGAATTCCGTCATATGTGACCATCAGATTTCTAATCGTGCCGTGGACTTCTGACTATTCAAATAGCCTCTTTAACACATGCAAATACTGCGCCTAGTTTTTGTTCGAAGAACGGTTATTCATCAATAAAATACAGCCATGGTCACAATCCAAGTTAAACAAACCCAGTTCATCTTTCTAGGAATCTTTTGCGTTATTGTCTCGTCGCAGAAAAACAAAACTTATCACACCTGTGTTCATCAACAACCTTATCGTCCCAAAGGCATATCGTTCAATTTCATCAGGTAGGTCAAAGCACATAATAATTCCTGAAATTTTGTCTTTAACTTGGCCTTGCCTTTCTCACAAGTTGCAATCGTAAAGAACTGTCTTCTAACACTTCGTCCGGTTCTTCTCCGATTCTCGGTTGCTTCTCGGTTTCTATTTTGTAAATTCTACAAGGGGGGATCCCGAGTAAAATTATACGCGCCTCGCTCCTTCCTGGTTTAATAATCATATTGATATATACGCGTTGCAGCGGCAACAAGAGGTTATGCTACACTAGATGACGAAAAGAAAATTGTTATTCCGTTTGCACACGTTGCTACGGGTCTGGTCTGTAAGATGTTGAAACCCATTTGTTCACATCCATTGCTAGAGATGCCAGCTTCGGAGCTGCGGGCTCATTTGAGTCGGGTACGTCATCTTACTGTTGCGCGTGCTACTTGTGGATTAGGATCGTAAAAACCCAATGAGTGATTTACAGCTCCGTCGAAAGGCGTGAAAATCGATCGACAGTTACGTTGAAATTGGTTAAGAGTGGTATAGATCGTGTGTTCCGGTCGGTGGTGAATAGACGGTTAAAGGTCAAAGGCCGCAACCATATTGATGGTGCTAAAGCCGATATTGGATCAATAGCCATCGTTCAAACCAGACTTGGTCGAGGAATATCGGAAGATGAGGTCGGACGATGGAGGGGTGGGTCTTTTAACACCGAGAACCCTGATGTGGACTTGGTGCCATCTGTGATGTATTTTGTTACATCACATACATTTGCCAAAAATAAGGTCCTACAGCTAGAGTCGACTTCTTGACTACCAGTCCAAGTCAATCCTGAGCGTCTTATGCCAGGGCCCTTACTGCCCGAGAACTTGAACTGGCGGCGGCTAAAGCAATACAACTTTGTTAAATCGTGATGGTTTGGATGGTCCGAGTTTCGACGATTGAAGTGAAGTTGTGGTCAGTCATTTGAGGATGTATAGACTAAAAGAATTTGTTTCGAGAAAAGGAGTATACAATGTGCAGGACACTGAGGAAATGAACCAAACGGCCAACACTCACACGATTTACCATTTCGAATGCTTAGTGATTTTACTGATCGCGGGCCGCTGTGGGATCCAGCTCAAAACTATATGGGATTCACCTATGACGGCGATGCAGTTTTTGGAGAAGGCGAAGTCACTGACTCTAGTGCATGTAAGACTATAGCGATTTTGGGCGAATGGATTTTGCGCTAATGAACACGCCATATACCTAGTACTTAATATTCCGCATATGCTGCATCTGGATCCGTCGTGGTCCGAGGCCGTTTTTTTCATCGTCAGAGAGAAGCCAATTGATATCGCCGGGCCTTGGAGTCAGGCAAAGAGGCTCACCAGAGCGTGTATTGCTCTTTCCGTGAACAAATGGCAAATATTTTGAGAAACTTTGTCAACATCCAGGTTGGTTCACAGAGTTGGCAGAATATGTAGTCTCATTACGATAGACCGCAACTCCAAATATTCGTCCGCTAGCATGGCCGCGTGCATACGGGCGCCACCGAGCTTCTAATTGAATCTGAATCTAAATCTGAACGTTGCATTTTATGAGATCCTGAAGGCTCAAAGTGTGCCATAAGTGGCGATGCCGATAGAGGAAGAAAATCCAACTGATGACGCGACGTCCGAATCTGAATCCATATGATGATCTACCATGTTGTCGTCGATTGTAGTTCCATTACAGTCGTTATAAAAAGAATAATTACAATGATCTTTGCAAGTAGCGTACGCTGACTGATATGACTAGTATGAAAAATCGATTGTGTTACGAATTAAGTCTGTGGATTCTGCCTGATATAAACAATTCCCCTTCGCTCAGATTCAGATTGGGAGCATTTTAATTTTTGTACCCCTCGTTTTGTATTGCCCCCAATATCCAGCGCGACGCGTCTCGACAGGGCTTAGAAGTTTGTGAAAAGACAACCAGCGCTTCGAATGCGATTCTAATAGTGTATAAGATTACTAGAAACGTTTCTGTGAAGATTGGAGTCAATATGACGCGCGATTTGTGCATTTAGAAAACAAAAGGGCCAACTATAACACGCGCTGGCCCAACTTCGACGATATCGGCTTGCGACGGATATGACGTCGATGGTCTTTTGACGCGTCGAATGGCGTGAAAAAAAAGTGAGTGCGATCCATCCTGGCCGCTGTGAAGAGGCCATGGTGATCAATAATGTGCAAAGCAACCATCCTGATGTCTGAAAGCGAGATTAAGACGGCAGATCATGCCCTAAGCAAGCGTCGCGATACTGAAAAACTTATTTGTAGAAAGGGGACGGTATTTTATAAGGGAGAGTTAAGAATAGATCAAAGAGATGTTAATGAAGAGCCAAGGCAAGGTTTGAGTAAAATTGGTGATTTTCGCCAAAAAAAAAAAAATAAAAAAAAGAAAAAAAAAAGGTCAGCTTTTATTATAACAGCGGTGAAAGCTACATGCCTAGTGTACATCCAAAGTTGTGCCTCTCACTCCGGACTTTTCGTTTTCTAACGATATATTCAACACTGCACGCTTCACCTACTAATTGTTCAGGTAGTTGCGGTTTGGTGCTAATATTATGCCAGTTTAAATATCACTTCTGAAATAACAATTGATAATTAGCAACCTCTAGAACTTCAAAATGACAGAAGATTATCATCAAACCAATAAAGCCATAACGTGGGCACAACGCGTGTTTGACCAATTCATGAGAGCCTTGCATGGGATTATAGTGCTAATAGAACTCAAATCATTTCAAAAGCGCTTGCAACAATACGCACAAAAAAAGTGTTTCATAGGACAAATATTCTTTGGTTAGCTACCTTTTTCCATGGTATACTGCTCCGCCCATTTCAAGCATTCCAAATTGTCTGTACCGACATTTTTAACTACAAGTTTGACAATTGTACTCCCGGTTTCACCTACTGGCCATAGATGTCTGTAAGATTGCAGCAAAACACCATAGTAGCTGAGAATTATTAAGGCAGGCGGCATTTCACGTTCTAATAACTCAACGAATTCCGGTGGCATTGTGATCAGCCATATGAACAACCCATGCGTAGTCGTGATACATTGTCCGCGAGACTTTAACTGAAAAAATCCGGATTGGAGCTTGGTAACTTCTTCTAGACATAGTTTTCGAACACGCTCGTCCAAGTCGACCTCTTGGATATACTTTTCAAGAATATTTGTTTCGGATTGTTGTGAATCAATTGATTCTTCTTTGAAATCTCCGCCTGCACGCATCAAGTCTCCAACCTCGGAAGATAACAGATATTGCCACCATGGCGATATTACTGCTCGCACCCCTCGATGTAAATTGATAGCATGGACAAGATTATTGATAAATACATTAAACGGAGTAGATAAATTTACCGATGCAAATGTGGTCCGAAACGAATGTATGGCAATTAAGTGCGATGCTACAAGCACCGCCATGCAGTTACTTTCGTCTATTCTCATCAGATGGTCATATAATCCAGACAATGCTTTACTTTGATAGTAAGCCATTATTTCCTCATACAGGCTTTTCTTTTCTGGTCTGGTCTCACTCATGCGAAATGCAGACAGCGCGAGTATTTGCGACATTAAGCACTCATTTTTTAATGCGTTTGATATTAACACTTGCTCGTATCTGTCCTTAATTTCCAGTGTAGGCGCCAGCACTTGGACCATCTCCGACAAAAAGTAATAAAATAGCTCCAAGTGGAGAAGATTAATTGGTAGAAAGATATTGTCTCTATTGGTGCTCACTTCTTCACCATGTGGTAGATTATTTCCAACCGGAGGTGGTCTGCTGTCCTTGAACACGCATTTGAGATCTGACGTAGCGCAATTACTGCACTTTGGGCGATGCTCATCACACTAACAAGTTAGATTAAATCGACGTCCTCTTTCAAAAAAAAAATTCCTGACCTTCATGTGTCGCCGTTTACATTGCATGCACCCATCCTTTGATTTCGTATGAGACCTTCGCTTCATTTCTGTGAGCTTTTTGTGGCCGTTAGATGCTTATGTAAAACTAGCTCAAAATATTTACCAATTTGCAAAATCTGACTCATACTATAAGAGTTGGTTTTCATCGAGCTAAATTTAAATAGTTCAGCTTAAGGTGGCTTATAACTTGGATCTGTTGCCTTTTCTGTGGCGGGTTAGGGCAACGGTCCTTGAGAATATAAGTACTTATGTAAATTACTTTTGTTAAATAGAAGAAATAAAAATAAAGTTTGAATTGAAAGTAATTCTATTACAAATAACTATCAAATATTCAACTATAATCATTATTCCAGAGACATTATGACTGATCTATTTCATTTCATAGTCATCGCGTCGATAATCTTCCAAATCGACAGAAATAAGTCTATCTTCCGTAGGTTTCACTCGATACCAACTAAGTGTGATCATTGTTACCAGAATCATACATGACCCGTCAAACACAAATGATGTCCATTGATGTGTTAGCAAGTACCCAGACGAGCCCATCGCGTATTCTACAGTACGCACAATATTTCGTAAGGAAATTAAAAAACAAACAGCATAAAGACTAAAAAGAAACTTCTTCCATGATACAAGCTGTATAGGTCTGTCTCGTACTCTAGATTGACGGTACTGAAATATGCCAGCAACAACAACAAAAAAAGCAAAGATGACAATCTGAAGAATAAGTCCACCTAAAATGATTCTCTCGTATGTGTGTAATTGAGAAGCTGTGTTTGCTTTTATAATTAGTCCGCCACCAGCGCCTTGAACAAAAAAACAGATAATATCGCCTGTCACAAATATAGTGGTCAATCGCCGTTTAGGAACCGGGCATTGCGCCTCTCCACCAATTGTTCTAATCACACGACCAAGGAACATGTATGCTGAAGCTGCAAATAAAATCGGAGCAACAAGAATCAAAACTGATTGAACAGCATAAACACTTGTGTTGTCTGGATTGTAATGGCAATAAGCTCGACACGCGTAACCAACGGCTTCAACTACATTACACGTTAGCCTCCGCTCCACCAACTGCCGCGCACAGTCACATACAAATACCGCCAATCAAAAGAACAATAAGATAATAATGAGCTTGTCTCAATATTTTGTACAGGTGCACCACCATTGCAGCACCAAATATGATAGCCATGACGATATTGCCAGGAACCGACGGCTCATAATACCACAACTGATACGTCACTGGATCGTCGGTGCTTGACATATTTGCACTATCGAACTCTCAACATAAAGGATGTCTTGCGTAGAAGAATGTCCATGACTCCATGACTGCATGAAATCTGTGAGCGACAGAGGATACTTATACTTGATGGCTGGTGCCTTCAGGGGATGGGCGAATGCATACTATTTTGGTTTGACGTTACGGCTCGCACGCGTCCCACGCTACAATAGCCGCACAAATACGCGTATTCCACTCAGGCAGGATTCTTCGGTAATATAGCGAAGAATGTATTATCGCAACCAGAACACCAACTATCCCTAACCCACAGCGGGCCAAAATCTCTTTTAAGTCACCCCTAACCCTAATTAATAAACAAAAAACAAAAAATGGCAAGTTAATTGGGCATTCACTAGTAGTTATATCGTTCTAGACTAATATGTATTCCTGAAACTACACACGACTTTGTGAATTAATGGCGGTTGGCATGTGTTACATATGTACATACATACGTTTTTTGAGGTTGCGGCTCGCGGAGTCTTGGCTCCCGAGTCGCGAACTCCCAATTTATGTATGGGCCTATTTGCCATGAAGGGTAACGATGTAGCGCGCGGTAGCGAGAGGGTAATGTAGATTAGATTTAATAAATAAATATAAAAAAATCTATTAAATGTGATTTACCACCTGTATTTGTCAGTGAACCGAGATGAGATGAACAGTATGGGGAATGTACTCACAAGCTGAAGTACTTGACCAAAAAAGGTAGCAAGTGAAGTGAATCTTCAAATGGGCCGCGTGCTTCTTATACAACGAAAAAAAAAAAGGACTTTGCAGAGTTACCCTATCACCAAACGCACAAACTTGCAACAACATTATCAACACCGAATTACACTACACGCCCCATCTTGATTGTTTGTGGCATTGTGTCGCCAAGCTGTACGCGCGTCCGTCCGGGTCACACCTCGGGGCGTTATCGAGATGTGACGACTAGGTTTAGGGTGCAGTGGAAAAAATATAGCACTTGGCAATGAACAGTACTCGCAGATAAAGTGAATGCAAGTCTGTCATAGCTGCGGCTGCATACGGACTATAATAAAAGAAATAATTAATTAAGGGCGAAAGCGTCTGGCTCAGCCTTATCTAACCCATACAGTCAACCCAACCACACATAGCCCAACAATTATTATAAAGGAAGATGGGTCTATCAGGAGCCTGTGGGTCGTAAAAAAAGATTTAAAATCAGAGCTAATTTATTAAGCTCAGCTTTAGTCCCAATTTAGGATAACGTAGGGTAAACTGAGGGTTGTGACGGAGGGGAACTTGATTTAGGTTTAGGGTTTTATTTTCTTTGGATTATTTCTTTTGCGTTCTGTTATTCTTTGATTTGTTATTTCCTCTTTTCTTTTCTTAGCGATCGGTTATTGTATTTGTTGTATATCTTTGGTATTCTCGATATACTAAGAATAGACTTTACTCATAATTCGTCTACGGTGTTACATGGTGACAACCCGGATTCAATACAATGTCTAAATCTACCAGATCCCAGACTAGGGACTCGAAGGCCGACACTCCCGCCGACGATGCGGTTTATTCCTCTAATACCGAGGTTACATTAGCTTCTAGCAACGTCTACGTGGCACAACCTCGCCCGGTCCGTCTGTCCGACTTTCCTTTGGTTAAAGTCTTCAAGCGCGATCCCAAACGACTTTTCGTTAGGTCATGGCTCTTTGATTTTGAACGCCGAATCAACGCGTCTGTATTTTCTGTGGATAAGGTGGCGCCACATATTCTTATGTTCCTGGAACAATCCACTCAGGAATACCTGTTGGTGCGTGAGGTCACTTTCACCACTTGGGACGATGTCACGTCTCAACTCACTAAGTATCTTGGCCTGCCCGACGAAGAACATGTTTTCCACATGCAACTTCACCTCAAAGGTTTACGTTACACGGACGCGTCGGCCAAGAACCTGGTCTCGTTTGTGCGTCAACTTTTGGATCACATGGCAACCATTCCTTCATTATCCGATGCCATGCGTATTCAGTTGCTCCGCGACGCCATCGGCCCTCGCTACGCGACTCGCCTGCGTTGGTCTGAATCCTTCCAGGAAGCCAAAACTGATCTACTCGATTCTATCGACCATTTCCTGGAAGAGGAATATCACACCCGTGCAGCTTATCGGGCTCGCCCCTCAAAACCTGCTACCCGTGGCATTCGTCACACCTCACGCGGCGGTGGCTCTACCAATACGCAAGGTCGTCCTCACCAACCTCAGCGTGGCAGTTTCCGGCCCCAAGGTTGTGCCATGTAGACGTTGCTAGAAGCTAATGTAACCTCAGTATTAGAGGGATAAACCGCATCGTCGGCGGGAGTGTCGGCCTTCGAGTCCCTAGTCTGGTTA
The DNA here is from genome assembly GCA_030564125.1 of Myxozyma lipomycoides. NCBI lineage: Eukaryota > Fungi > Ascomycota > Lipomycetes > Lipomycetales > Lipomycetaceae > Myxozyma > Myxozyma lipomycoides. The sequence goes on from JAJLTW010000045.1 coordinate 84,913, forward strand.
TTAGAAACGAAACATGAACAACCGCGTTTGACGCGTTGGGCGCTCAAACTACAACCGTT
>JAJLTW010000046.1:0-84014 GCA_030564125.1 Myxozyma lipomycoides
TTTTTTTTTTTTTTTTTTTTTTTTTTTTTTTTTTTTTTTTTTTTTTTTTTTTTTTTTTTTGTTATTTATTTTCTTTTCTCCCAATTGCTGTATCTTCGATATACAAAAAAAAATAGACTATAATACCTCTGTCTATAATTTGTTATCCGAGTCGTCGGCGAAGGAGAAGCAGCGCTCCGTTTAGCCGGAAGAAGCTGCATGCAAGGCACAAGCGGGCAAGCGGCACGTTCAGGGCACGGCTAATTCACGACCGAGCCGAGAGCAATAACAACGAACAAAAAGAAATAGAACACATCACTTATATTATATAAATATAGATATAGATATTATGCCATGAATTAATGCCTCCCAGTTCCGATCCAAACAAGCCAATGATAATAATAATAATAATAATAATTAAAAAAAAAATAAGAATAACACCCCGCCTAATATACAAAATTAGCTGTTGTACAATAATGAATAGAGTCCGTGTCGTCAGTATGTAGTCTACTTGAGGGTGGATAGTACGCCAGCATGATGAGCCAAGATGTCGTTGTCAACCTTTAAATCAAAATCCATAAGAAACAAGAATCCAATTTCTAACCGGCATAATTCATGTTCAGTTAGTCCGCCGACTTTGGCAAACCGCCGTTGACCATGGGTAATGTCTTCTAAACTCTTGCAGGCTACTCTGAGACCAGCCAGTACTAATCTGTGGACATTTAATGCAGTCAGTGGTAGTACTACTGTCGAGTTATCTGATGTAGCGGCACATAGTCGAAAAATGTAGAGCGACGTAGTGATGTAGACTGCTGGACTCATCGGGCAGTACTGATGCACCCGTTCGAGGTATTTTACAATCCCGACAGCCGGACACGACTTTGAATAAAACCTTCGACTGATCATTGTTTTCTGATTTATCCGGTCGACTGATTCTTGTGATGATGATGATTGTGGTTGTGGTTGCTGTTGACTGTCGTTGTCAAAGTACTCTTGTTGAATGTGAATCTTTGGCGGCGAGTCTCCTGGCGACAGCTGGGGATCCACGCCTACCAGCATCTGGGGTATTGGACTAGGCGAGCATTCATTTGAACGGTCTTCCTCACAACTAGACGGAGGCGACGGCGGATTATTGTGATATCTTTGTATTATCTGTTGTTGTTGTTGTTGTTGTTGCTGTTGTTGCTGAGGAGTATGGGGCAATAGCCCAGACGACACAAACTCGTCCAAGTTGACCGGGTCGGTGCTATGAAGAAGTAAATGTGAAATGCCAGCAACCAGCAGGCCAAGTGCCGTACCAGCAGCGTCTTCCATTGTTGGATGCAATGAATAGGCAGTATGTTATGTACTGAACGTGAACAACACGCGCTGGCGGATGCGGATGTAGGTAGATATATATATATATATATATATATACGCAATATATGTACTGTACGGGATGATGTATGATGGCAAGTGCACTTGATGTAAACGCAGTCGCGCGAAGTCATAAAAGTCGTCCGGGTGAGCGAACGTGACTTGGCTCCTTTTGTAACATTGCATTGTACATTATGGGGGGGGGACGCACAACCGTAAACGCCGTGCGCTTACATATTTGTTGCTTGCACTAACTTAAACTTGACAACTCACTCGCATTTTATTATGTATGTATGTATGTATGTACTGTTTAAACACCTTCAAAACCATTTCATTATTTGCGACTTGCTATTTCTTTTTCAGAATGTTATTTTACATAACTATGTGGTTTGTTCTTTTTATAGTTGACTCCTTCCCGGCTCTATTTCGGGGGAAAAGGTTGACGAAGTTAATACTCACACTCATCCGAGGTGGGCTGGGGTTGGGGTTGAACGACATTTGCATACAACCAGAATTAATACTAATTTAGACGAAAACCCGGAGAGTTCTCTTTTCTTCCATAAAATAGATTTTTTTCTTTTTTTTTTTTTTGGTTGCTCGCACGCTCCCTTTCTTCTCCTCTCCCCCAAAAAACAAATAAATAAAATAAAAAGCAACAGCTCCAGTCACAACAGTTGTGAGCCGGGTTTGTTTGTCGCGGTTGGTTGGTCTGGTCGCACCCGAAAAAGGAACTCGGTCCGGCTGTCGTCTGCACATAGACTTTTGAGATTTGAATATAATACATACTCTAAACTTATAACCTAACTATATTTTAGTAGTATTGCATAATGCTTTTTTTTTCTTCTAACCTTCGTTTTAAACAGCAATATATATGTATACATTCTTTGCCTCGAAATGTTGTTGCCGAGTGTGGGTGGCATCGCAATCTCGCATCGATCTACGATGAGCCGGTCGTCTCCGACCATCTCCAAGGGACAATGGAAGACTATAGTTAATAGTTATATCGCACTCTATTAATCAATATGAAAAAAAAAAAAAAAAAAAAATATGCTAACTAAACGTACTTCGCCCCTTTAACCAAAACTTCCTTAAACGCCTCTTTATCCCAAACTTGAACATCACCAGTTCTCTTACTCATTATTTCTTTTGCATCGTGTTCGTTTTCACATATGACCAAATCCCACCTGGTGGATGATACCAACTTTGTAATCGCATCACTCACGGTTTTGACAATTAGTAACTCAATCGGACCTGCCATCGCAACCAATCCACCCAACGACGATGATTTATGGGTCGCTCGTCCTCCTCCTACTACAGTGGTCGGGGTGGTCGCAGCAGTACATAGAATAACCCGTCGTCGATCCAATATCTTCGCACGACGTTTATACATTTCAATAAACGGCATTCTCTGTGCTTGACAAAATGTAACAAACCCACTACTAAACCCAACAGTCCTTTTTTTACCATTGGTCGTCGTAATTACTCCCCTTGGATGCACATACTGATCCCATCTCTCAACTATACCGCTCGATACTGAATCGGTCACAAACTCCGGTGCTAAACATGGTACCCCACATGCAAGTGCTTCTAAATATTTCGGTGTCAACACACTCGGTTTAGCTGCAATAACCCCACAAAACTGAATCGATTCTGCAGCATCCAATATCTCGCCACTAACAACAAGTTCAGATATCCCACCAGCTAATACAATACCACCATGCTTTTGAATAAGCTTATGGATTTCTTTGCCTTGAGTCCCAGTAATCGCAAACGCATAACCTGAAAATAACCCACCACCACCGTTCTCAACTCGGCGTGGTGGCTGCTTTTTGGGTGATGGTATTGTTCCACCATCACCAACAACTACATTATTCCTCGGCTCGTGATCGTCTCGATGTAGAATATCATACACCAATCTCGGAACATATTCATCCACCAGCTTTGCAGCTGTGCGTTCAGTAGCACGTAAATTCGCCATCGTAACCTCCACGGTCGTCAATGTCCGCGATGCATTAATTTGGATCATCTTACTCGGTTCTTTCCCATCATCAATAAATTCTTGGTTCATTGTAGCTTGTTTCAACTGTTTCTGACCGTTCACAACATACCGTACCAAATCACCTTTCCGCAAAACAATCGGAACCAAAAGTTGTCGTTCCTTGATATTAAAGATATCAACCTCCGACGTAAACGTATGTTCGGCATCAGTATTCATATCATTATCAAACACTATAAGAACATATCCAGGTTTAGTCGGAATCGGTTCAATTGTTCCCGGAAACCATAATATTTGACCTTTTTCTGTCCATCGCATGATAACCCTATCGCTCTCAACTACTTTTATGTCGCCAATTGTGGTGATAATATCAGATTCCGGTTTAGACGCCGGCTCATCCCGTCGACTAAACGCGTCTGTAGAAATTGTTCGGGTACGTTGACGAGACCCAACTCCTGCTGTCGGACTCAATCGATAATCCTCATCACTTGATTGAGTGTCATCATCTGAACCTTGATGTTCGACATCCCTAAATATCCTCGCAGCAAGTGTATCAGTATTCAGCACATTACTATCCAATTCCGACAGTTCAGATTCCTGATCAGTTGACACCACCCGAGGTAATTCCTCATCTGGTTCAGAATTAGGAACATATTCCTCCCGATTTTTGTCTTCATTAATCGTAGTCGGCATTCTCGCAGGATGAATTAACTGTGTCGGTGCACTTCCAAGCGACGCCATGATTTCATTCGTCGGTTCCGACGCACACACATCAATCACTTCTTGCTTCTCCTCGGAATCAGGTACTTGTACATGAACCTTATTCATCGGTGTTGTAATCACCGGTGATGATAATACTACCGTAGCTGCAAGTCTAGTTTGTAGATTTTTGGCCGGGGTAGGTTCGATCAGGATTTGTGGTGACGATTGTGTGCCAGGGATAACTCTCGTCAAGATCGATTTCGCGGTCGGTGCACGTCCAGGCTGTTCATCATCATCGCTATTACCATGTCGTTCACTTTGTTTTCGTCGCTTTCGTCGTCGCTGTGATTCATCTAATGGTGTATACCGATGCATCTTTACTATATTCAACGACCCAATCGCAGGTGACGACAAATCCAACGTATCCAATTCCTTATCCACAACTTCAGCATCACTATCGTGCTCGAGCAATGGTGGTAATGTCGCGGTAAACAGATTCTCCATTTCCTCCGGCGGCACCTCGATTTCTTCCCCGACCTCATCGCTTTGATACGGTGATGTACCATCAGCCGGGGTTGAGTCAATCTGTGTGACGTCTAGTCTGTCTGAAGATAATGATAGCGGAGGTAATGGTGATGTGAATTGTTCCGAATCTGGGAATGTAGATCCACCTAATTTCTGAGTTGGTGCGTCGTCGTAGGTAGGTTGCTTTGAATTCATTAAACCTTGATCATGTCATCAACAAACGCGCAAGCACTCACGGAATTAAGAAACTGTTCACGTGCATGATTAAGCACTGCCGACGATGGACTTTCATCTTCGTAATCATTGTTCATAATGACAATTCGATGTCATTGATCAAATTTCAACAATATTGATTAACGCCACACCAGTTGTAGAGGGATTTCACGCGACGAGCCGGGTTTTTAAGTTTGGGAGCTTTCACAACTGCACACATTCTGATAATCATTTCTTATTCAATTACTTATGTATATATCCTCAAACAAACAACTCTTACACACCTATTTCGCCTTAAGAGTAGCCTTTAAAACGTCAACATCAGTATTATCCTTGGTCGACAATTTAATCGTCACAATAACCCTACTCCGCATCTTCTTAAATGTATGATCAATTCCTGGAGGAGTAAAAGTTGTAATCGGCTTTTTAGCATAATCAGTAGCATTATCACCAGAGAGAAGAGATTCAAAATTTAAATCCAGGAGCTTTTTGCTCTTTCTGGGAAACTGGTCAAGATCACTTGTCAGATTTACACTGTCAAACTCCAGGTCGACAGTATATCCTGATCCGGTTCGGACATCCGGTGGTGTCTGGAATCGTAATGCAAGTGATAATGTCTTTGGAATTGCATTCCCGGTACCGACTAATACAACTTCTTTAATCGTATGTTTTTGTGTATGTAATTTTTCCACTCGTTCTTGTGCATGCTTCAGTTGTGAAATAAATGGAGATCGTGATTTAACGTAAAATGTTTCTCGATATGTCACAGACTCATATGTGGGCTGTGGCCGTCGATGAACCTTTCCTGTTGAGTAAGTTAATCGCAGGCTCCAATTAATATTTAACGATTGTGCTGTTGCAGACTTACCTCGAACGGTTGGAGTCATTTCTCATGAGCGTACCTGAAGTTAACGCTAAAACAAATGCTCACCTATTCAAACAGCAGATCAACATATGACAAATATATTCAGTATTAGCTTTGGATTTCCTCGGTTTGCGTCTCTACGTCGGTAAATATCAAGACGATGTTCAAACTCACCTCCCACTCACCTCGGACAAATCGTACCTCTGCTGCTCGTCTGGCTTACCCGGCGGCCACGTAGCTTAAACGCGCCAAACCGGACGCGCGAGAAGGGGGCTCGATTCAGTTTTCAAATGGTTGAACTCATTCGTATATTCATCTTTCTGTTCCTAAGTGACACTCAGACATTTATTTGGAAAAAGTTTGATAGATATGGCTCCTCCTGCTCCAACACTTGCAATTCTGCAGGAAGATGATATGGAAGGTATGATTATGTCGAAATCAAACCAATGGGTTATTAACGAATAGTTGATTCGAAAGAACAACAAGTTGAAGAATCAATTGCAAATGAAAAAATAATCAATGAAGGTAAATTCAGTTGCGATTAGGGGTGACCGAGAGATTAATAGAAATAGAATATAAAATCTGGAAAAAAAATTCGCCGTTCTTGTATGATCTTGTAATTTCATCTGCTCTTGATTGGCCTACGCTTACCACACAATGGTTTCCGGATAAAGAAGTGTATGTATTGCGACGGAATAAAGCTAGAAGTATAACTAATGGTATAGACATCCCAAGAATCACTATACGACTCATCGACTTTTATTAGGTACACATACGTCCGGGAATGATCAGAATTATCTTCAAATTGCGCATGTCAACATCCCAAACATGGACGAATCTGTAGATCTTCGAGAATACGATGAAGATCGTGAGGAGATTGCTGGACATTCTTCAGCTTCTATCTCATCCGGTCAAACACGGATTGAAATCAATCAAAAAATCGATCATGAAGGTGAAGTAAATCGTGCTCGATACATGCCTCAAAATCCAGATATCATTGCCACCATGAGTATTTCAGCAGATGTACTTGTATTTGATCGGACGAAACATCCTTCTCAGCCAACCGGAGTGTGTCGTCCAGAGATGCGGTTGCAAGGTCATTCCCGTGAAGGTTGGGGATTGTCATGGAATCCACACAAGCAAGGTCATTTAGTCACTGGATCTGAAGACACCACGGTCTGCTTGTGGGATCTTAATACCTACACCAAGGCAAACACTACACTTTCACCTTCGACGATCTATACAACCCATACCGCGATCGTGAACGACGTTGCGTGGCACTCTATCCACGACAGTTTGTTTGGGTCGGTGTCTGATGATTTGACGTTGCAGATTCACGATGTTCGATTAAATGACGCCAGTACTACACCGGTGCAGAAAATTGAGGCACATACTGATGCCGTGAACGCGGTTGCGTTTAATCCTGCGTCTGAATACGTACTCGCGACTGCGTCAGCCGATAATACTGTTGCACTTTGGGATCTGCGTAAACCGAGTTTATGTCTTCATTCTTTACAAGGACATTCTGCTGACGTGACTACACTTGCATGGTCACCGCATGATGAAACCATTCTCGCGTCTGCGTCTCACGATCGACGAGTGATTGTATGGGATGTATCACGTATAGGTCAAGAACAAACTCCGGAAGACGCTGAAGACGGGCCTCCAGAGATTTTATTTATTCATGGTGGTCATACTAATCGGATTTCTGATTTCTCATGGAGTCCAACAATGCCATGGGTAATGGCATCAGCAGCTGAAGATAATTTGTTACAAGTTTGGAAACCGGCTGATTCGATTGTTCGTGTCGATGATCACGATGTTAATCCTTCTGAATTGGAGTAAAAGAGTTTGGCTTTTTTTTTATGAAAGTTTTGTGATTGTATGAATATAATTTTTTTTTTAGATAAATTAAACTGTTTAAGAAAGATAAACGTTGTGGTTGCGATCTATTTCAATACAGATTACCTCCCATCAAAATCGTGTAATGTCGGAACCCGAGGTCTAGGGTTCTTTCCTAACCTTCTACAGTTATAAGGCTGGGTCGTTCGTAGTTCCTTTTCGTATTACCTTTTTTTCTTTCCTTAGCATCTCTATATATAAGCTCTCGTACTAAGGCTGTAATAGAATACCTGATCCTAGCATCCCTATCTTCCCGGATAGCTTACAAATTGCCAGCCACGTGACCGCGGGCTAAGAATTGGATTTGAACAACCCACAAATTCTGTCTCGACTTGATTCAACGTTCTGGTTCGAAATCCATCAGCAATTAGCGACATAAATACAATGGCATCTTGGGCATCAGTATATACGGATGAAAACTCATTAATAAAGTAGGTATTGATCAAATTCTGGTTTTGATGTTTGCGATGGTGGAAATTTAACCAAGTTTTAGAAGGCCGTCAGCGGCAGTGATGCCCGATCCAGCTGGATTTAACAAGGATATTATGCTAAATATTAAGCAAGTAAGGAATTTTGCAAATATGGTGGGTTACTGGAGAACCCTAATTGGTAGAAACATTCAAAGGAAATCGTTGGGCCTACTACTGAACAGAAAGATACATTGAAAGCAAAGGTCAGATTGACAGTTGTTTAGGTATTTTGGTAATGGTTAATTGCTAATGATATTAGAAAGCATGGGAAATTGCATTAGCACCGTCAAAATCACTTCCGATGAATGCAATAATGTCATATTTTTCCGGTTCTGGCTTACAAATTTTCTCATTAACAATGACATTTATGTTATTTTCGAACCCGGTCAAAGCAATCGCAGCGGTCGGACCAACATTTGCAAAATTTGAAACTGATGGAACAAAATCAAGGATTTTACAAGCAAGATTGGTATTTATTGGCTGTCAATTAGCTACGATTGCGGTTGGATTGTGGAAAATGAATTCGATGGGAGTATTGCCTACCCAGAGAAGTGATTGGCTTGCATGGGAAACTTTGCCTGATTTTGTTGAGACCGCGGTAGTGATTGTGTAAGGAATGTACGAGGTTGTTGTAGCATAGGTTTTTTTGAAATATAAATAAGTTAGCTTGAGACCGGAATCAGGACGAGATAGATCAGGATTCAACTTGCTATTTTGCTCGACGACAATCTTGCCAAAGGCGCTATTAAGTGACTATGATGACATCGGATATATTCACACTCGTAATGCGAATATTAAAGTTATTAACTATTACTAGTGTTATGTACTTTCCTATTAATACAGACGATTTGCGGCTCTGGTCACGTGATATAATTTTTCTGCGTAAGGTTAGGGGAGAGAACTTCGACAAGGGCTAGAATTCGACTTTCAACTTGTCAGATAACTTAAAATGTTACAAATAATTAATTGTGTTAATTTTTGAGTAAATATAACAACACTTTTCAAATTTTGACAGCGTTTCTTAATTAGAGATCACTATTGATTGTAGATTCGAGTTGTTGAGTTCTCGACCCAAATTTACCCTGTGTCTCTCGACGTCCCAATTAACCCGCCCGAGGACTCCGCACGGAAGTTACGTAGGTTAAGTTGAATTCGTGAAACAAATAATTTAAATCATACTTCCTTCAAATTCAGTTTATCTTGATTTGGGATCAGATCTAAATAACTGGATTGGATTATAGCAGAGATTTACTTTTTTTTTTTTTTTTTTCTCTTTTAATCAAAATGACACAGAAACCATTGGCGAATAATAATCCATACCGATTATGGTACGATAGGGTGTTTTTGAAGTAGTTTGGGACTAAATCGTATAGGAAGAATATGGCTATTGCAGCTGGTGTGACTATTGTTGTATATTCTGTTATTAAAGGGTATGTGTGAAAAAGGAGGGGTGGGGAGGGTTATGTTGAGGATTTGGTTTGTTAACGATGGTTTAAAAAGGAGACTTATGGATATTCGACAACGACGATGGAAGGAAGAACGTGATAGGGAGTGGCATAATTGTGAGTTTTTTTGTTTTTCCCGCAATATTTGTTGATAAATTATCTGATTCGACTGTAGCAAATCATGGATTTCAAAGGATTTCAGAAGTTGAGAGTCATCAGGATGGTGCAGCGAATCCGTCAAGTGAAGAGATCAATGATCCGACAACGAGGAAGAGTAAATGAGAAATAAATTTGAATTATTTCTTGATTTTGCAATAACGTTATTCCAATTTTCTATAAATTTGGGACGGTGTGATATCTACGCGTAACGATATATGAACAAATTAGTAATATTAAAAGTTGGTGGGGCGGAATTAGAATACAAAAAAGCAAAGAACAAGACGCCATAGAATCCAGCCGGACCGTCATGAAGTTAAGAACCAAACACCAAAAAGCAGTAAAATGAAAAAAAAAAGACACAGATGCAAAGGTTTGAACCATAAAGTATGTATGCGGTAGTTATTCTTTCGAGCGATCTAATCGTGACTTTATTGGCAGTGCAAACGGCAGCGTAAGACCAGCAGCAATATATGACAGCACAGCATATGACATTCTGGTGTTGTTGTGGTGGTGGTGGACATTTGCACTACCAGATGCTGGGTGAGTATGATAAAGCGCCGTCCGAAGAGGTGCAGAGGTGCGGACGATTGATCTGGCGGCGAACATTGTAATAAGCGAGAGAGCGCGACAATTCAGTAAACGAGAGTGTAGACTGTAAAGATTGATTCAGCGAGTACAAGTGAAGAAAGTGTACATGTGTATTGGCAGAGGATCCCAGGACAGGTCTATAGGAGGGGGGGTGGTGGTGTCTATATATACTTGTCGACTGCCAGGCCGAGCCCATCACGCCAGCCCCGATTTTTAGCTCCGGGCCCGACGCTGCTCACGTGCGTGCGCGGCGCTGCTTATTTGCAAGTGCTGTGGTTGGCTGCACTCGGTTAACGACGACAATGGCGCCATGGCGGAAGTTATGTAAGGTTGTATGTAATCGGTTCACTTATGACGTCACTGGCGGCTGCTGCTTCACCGGAATCCGCTTCAGAACGACAAAAGTCTGGGACAACTGTCGACGAACTCTGCATGACTGGAATCCCGGCCCAGATTGGAACCAGCGCACTTTCTTGGGCTCAGCTTTGGTTTTTTTTATAAATGTGTAGTAACTACTACCTATGTATGTATGTATGTATGATTTTTTTTTTGACCCGACCCACTATTAATTGGTTTGGCTTTTTTTTTATTTAAACCGGTCAATTAATACATCAACATTTCTCTGTGCTTTTAGTTGCAGTTTATAATTTATGATAATAATTACTTATAGTCAGTTTACGCAAGTTACTTAATACTGAGTTGAAACTGAAGCTGCCCACAACCAAGCCAACCCTCTGACTTCGGATGTATGTAGCATGCGATGATTGGTCTACACGCATTGTTTAGTACCAAATTGCGTTGTTGACTGACGCGGCCACTACTGTCCAAGACCATCATCACGCGATCCCAGCTACATACATACATAAATCAGCTATAAATAATCAGAAGCAATTTCAACATTAAGCTCGTGATAGTCGCAATTTTTTGAGTCTTGATTTAGTTTATTTCTTTCAAAGTTCTGCGACAATCAATTCCATAATTACGCTTGGTTATATCCAAGGCGACTGACTGGCTAAGTTTAAACCGGTGACTGATTCATTATAACTTTCAAACACAACCACGTTGAGTTTTCAAACGGCGCCTGGTCCGGGTCCCATAATCAAATCCTTAACATTTGTTTATTTGGTACAAATCATGCACTCACTTTAAATAATTTAAGATCATCAGCATCAGCTTAATTCTAACTCAGGGTCAGGGCCCGGGGCTAGGGGATTTCCCCTGAATTTTTTTTTTGTCCCAGTGCGGCAAAACAACTATGTACACCTAATGGATATATTTTTTTTTTTTTTTTTTTTTTTAGATAGTACAAATCGGTTTGCATCAACATACTCAGTTTAATTGTGCAAAAAAAAAAAAAATGCACAACTCTAGAGTACAATGTATCATTCTTGACGCTGGTCCACTTATTACCTCGAGCTACTCTTCGTTATCACGACTAGCCGACGAGTTCGTGACGACGGTATCAGTATATGATGAGATTCGAGACGAGCAAGCCAGAGCGAATTTGCAATTATGGCCTACCGATGGACTTATTGTACGACAACCTAGCGCGAGTAGTATCAGTGTTGTGACTGAATTTTCAAAGAAAACTGGTGATTACTCGGTCCTGAGTTCGACTGATTTGGGGATCCTTGCGCTTACATATGAACTCGAGGTTGAAAAAAATCATGGTGATTGGAGATTACGAAAAGTTCCTGAACCGATTTCGACTAGCAACGGTGTCGAAAAGCAAAAAAAGAAAAAGGACACGACTGACGTGACTGAACAGGTGGAGAAGCTAAGTCTGCAAGAAGATGATGGGTGGTCGGTTATTAAACCAAAGAAAAATAACCGAAAACAATATAAACCAAAGCAGGACCAGAAACCAGAACCAGAAAAAAAATTAAAAACGTTTGAACCGGTTGAGTCAGAAGCTGCCGACACCGTGGAGCAATCAGAAGATACTGCTGTAGACCAAGTCCAAGAGGAAATTGACAACTCAGTCACACCTGAAGATTCAGTCACACTGGTAGATGAGGACGAATCATTTGATTCCGATACAGATGACGAAGGCGGATGGATCACTCCCGAGACATTACAACGTCAGCAAATACTAGACGGCACACTTGAAATTCATCCCAACGGTGTCGCCGGCGCTGCGACCGAGACCGACACACATCTCAAAGTCGGGATGGCATCTGGAGATTTCGCTATGCAAAACGTTGCTATGCAAATGGGACTTAATGTAATTAATCCTGCTTCAGGTCTACAAATTCGTAAGATCCGCTCATGGATGCTTCGCTGTCATGCATGTTTCTTCCTCTGTCAACCACCTACCGGCGATAAACCTCGTCAATTTTGTCCTCGATGCGGTGGTGCGACTTTACTAAGGTGTACAGTCACTACGTCAGCCGAGACTGGTAAACTACAAGTTCACCTTAAGAAAAACTTCAAGTGGTCACACCGAGGCGATCGGTTTGCTTTACCAAACCCACAATCAAAGAATTCTAGACGTCAAGGTGAGAATATTAACTCAATTTTACTACGTGAGGATCAAAGTGAATATATGAAAGCAGTCAAGAACGATGTTTGGCGGAAAAACCATAATGAAAAAGTGTTACAAGAGTGGTTCGGTGGTGCCGGTGCTGAAGGTATCGGTGGATCACCGTTTGCTAGTGGGTCATATAAACGAGAAGCTGCTAAAACTGGAGTCAAGGTTGGAAAAGGACGATATGTAAATGAAAGAAGAAGGACTAAAAAATAATACGCGTGTATATATAGCAAACAAAAGTATGCATTTCATCTAGCAACTTTACTCTAGCTCAGACCAATTAATTGATATAAAAAATGAAACTTTTGTTTTTAAATAGTTATGCAAACCCATATTATTAAACATCCCAAATCCAATCCAATAATCATACAACCACCACCAAAACATTTGCTATACTTTGACTTTGCATCTAGTACTTGATCTCAGCTAAAAAAAAAAAAAAAAAAAATATTAGTACCACATTCTAAATAAAAAATAAATTGAACATACCTTGTTGAGTAGGCAACAATCCGAATCTTTTCTTCAATGTAACACGTTGACGAGAGTACTTGTCGTCAGGCGAGAATCGGGCTGGGTGAGCTGACTTGGTGATTGTTCCATCGACAGCAATCTTCTTGAGAGTATATTGTCTCTTGCCGTCTGGGCCCTCTGTGTACATCAAATGCATTTTTATAGATTAAATTACACAGCCTGCTTTTTGTGTTGTATGCTTAACAATATGAATTGAAAAGGCCTAGAAAAAAAATTTAAATCAGTGCGAAAAATTTGGGACATTAGTAAAAGCCGGGTAATATTTTGTCGAATAATTGGCCGACGACAAAGCTGCGCACGCGACTGCTTTAAATCGATGATTCATTACTTTAGATACGCTATTCACCAAAGAAAAACAATAGCTTTTAATTAACCAACTTTTTTCTCTATCAATAATTATTTGCGTTCCTTGCTTTTATATGTCACAAAGCGTTGGAGGTTAAGTGCGACCTCATCGGCGCGCGTCCGCAGTTCCAAATTTTTACGCTTGTCAATTTTCTTTGCCATTTGTCTGACTGGTGCCATCGCACCATGCAACCTTTTCAAAAATTCTTCCTTGACAAAAACTGGCTCATCGTAATCGTATGACTTGTCGGCGAAAATGTCGAATAACCCGTTCAATGCTTCGATAACAATTTGTGGAGCAGTGGTTGGCAACGACAATACTTGCATCAACAGCATGACCGAGATTTCCTTTGTGATATCTAATCTACCTTGTGCAGATGCTAATGATGCAAGTAATCCAACTGTTCGGGTACGGTATTCCAATAAATCCGGATTTGTACTGCATGCCTGAAATCGTGACACCAGACCTCGGACATCTTCTAGACTGATAGGAACCTTACCACCAAATGGCTTACTTGCTCCCCACAAAACACCAATACACCCAGTTTGGGAAGCAGTATCAGACTCGGGTAATTGACTGAAAGCGCTATAGACACCAGTCCATAGCGTCTCGGCATGTTTGAGCCATTCGGGGTCGGTTATGGCGAATGCGTTAAAAGTCCATGACATGTTATTCAAAGCTTGTAGAGCGCGAGCTCTAAACTCAGAATACTTCAATAACGACAAAACAATGTCAACCCCAGTCGCAAGCAATACACTGACCACTGTCTCATCTGCAGGGCCGGTCTCACTGTCATCCGCCAAATCTTCGATTTCGTCAAGATTAACGTCATCGCCGTCCTCGTCATCCTCACCTGCCTCATCCATATCAGCATCGTCTTCTGCATCACCTGCCTCCTTAGCCAAAGACCGACTTGATCCTTGGCTCTGCACAACTACAAGCTCTGCAATTGAAGTTAAAAGTTCGAGCCCAAGCTGAACTGCAACAATACTGTTTTTCGCCAAAAGATATTGTTCGTCGATTGTTGGCGCAACGACGACACCATTGTTGGTCTTTGGCTCTAGTCTCTGTAAGACATCGTCGACATTTACAGCTGAGATTAACCGCAGTACCGAATTTGTAACATGTAAAATATCAATATTCGCCTCAGAATTCAACTCCAAAATGTTATATTGTACACCGGTAATGTACATCTCTACCGGAACACTCAAATCATCACCCAACGACACATTTGCACCCGGGATCTCTTCTACAAGCTGCTGGTTGCTTTCACTAAGAATATACAGTGCCTCAGCAGCAGCAACTGTAACAGGCTCCGGAACGACCTTAGAACCTACTAAGTTCAACAAAAATGGTGCCAAATCAGGTATACGAGACATGATCGAGTCCATGATTTCGTCGCTTGACGCACCCAAAGATGTCAACAGAGATACCAAGTTTTCTATTATTTCAAACAATAATTTTTTTTCTTCTGCTGTAATTAATTTTGATTTGTGTCTATCGACGAGATCATCTAATTTCGACTTTGCCTAAAACAATCTTGTAAGCACGATACACAACAGGGCTAAAAAGAAATGACCGACCTTATCCAACAAATTAGAAATCACAGTCAAGATATCCTTTCTCCAAATAAAAACGCAAACATCGTATCCTTCTTCAATAGTTAAATTTCTTAACACGCCTAATGCTTCTTTAACAACCTCTTCAGAACTATCTGTCAGCGTTCGTTCGAGTAGAACCTGAACCAGCTTCTCTTTCAGCAACACCTTGCGCATTCCAGAATCTTCAATCAAAGATGCAATGGCAGATGCAGCCATAGCACGGTCTTTGGCATCAGCAGATGCCAACTTCTGAACCAATGGGATCGCATTACTGGTGTCTGTTTTTTTGGATTGCGTCTGAATCGGTTTGCTCGCTCTGATAGCAGACACCCGTTGCAACGAGTTCTTGGACACTTTTACAGCCTTTCCCATCACTTAAAAATAAACGTTAAAATGAACAATCCGACAAGAGAAGATACAATTATTTTATTGTTTGAATTCACAACAGTTGGTTTACCAAATTTCTTTCGCTCCCAAAAAACTTTAGATTCCTCCCAAGACAGAGGGTCGGGACCCATGATAATTGTAGACGCGTCTTGTAGTTGCAGAGGAACGCGTCTGAACGGACGACTGTCATGTCATATTTCAGGTGAAAAAAGCGATGATCATGGACGAGAAACGTGAGGGAAAGAAATTGCCGCCAAAAATTAAAGTGCGCTATCTTTTAACTTCATGGAACCGTGTTGCTAACGTATAGGCACTCTCGCAGTCGGTAGTGAACCGTATTGCCGCTGGCGAGATCATCATCGCACCAGCCAATGCGCTTAAGGAGATGCTGGAGAATGCTATTGACGCTCACAGCAACTCAATAGAAATTGTGGTGAAAGATGGTGGCTTGAAGCTACTACAGATTACGGATAATGGCCATGGTATAAGGGTATGAAAAGCTTGGCTATTGGATGATCTTGGTAAATACTGATGAGCGCAGAAAGACGATCTGGCAATTCTATGCGAACGGTTTACAACCTCAAAGCTGTCTTCATTTGAAGATCTTAACTCTATATCTACCTATGGCTTCCGTGGTGAAGCTTTGGCTAGTATCTCTCACATTGCTCGGTTGAGTGTAACGACAAGGCCAATTGATTCGGATTGTGCTTGGAAGTAAGAACAAAACCCAATTCATACCATAGTTTTCTAATGTGTTAGGGCATCATACTCTGATGGCAAATTGACAGCGCCTAAAGGTACTGGTAGCGAGGAGCCCAAACCAGTTGCCGGGCGACAAGGTACTCAAATTATTGTAAGCACTCAAAATAAAATTATGCTATTTATTAATTTAACGCAGTTAGGTCGAGGATCTGTTCTTTAACGTCCCTTCAAGACTGAGGGCGTTTAAATCTTCATCAGACGAATATAACAAGATCGTTGACGTTGTCGGTCGTTATGCTGTACATTCTGAGGGTATTGCATTTACATGCAAGAAACATGGCGAATCGCAATTTGCCATAACCGTACCTCAAAGGGCATCTACGAGAGATCGAATAAGGACTATATTTGGTGCTGCGATTGCCAATGAGCTAGTTGAGATAGACGTGGAAGAAGACCGGTCAATTGGTTTCTTGGGTGCTCGCGGATATATTACAAATGCAAATTACAATGTCAAGAAATCGAGCGCTCCTGTGTTTTTTATAAATCGTATGTTGATGGAATGCGTTTGTTTATACGTACTGACCAATAGACCGACTTGTTACATGCGACCCACTTCGGCGAGCACTATCGAACCTATACTCATCGTATTTGCCGAAAGGCACACACTCATTTATATACCTTTCAGTTTTAATCTCTCCTTCAAAACTTGATGTCAACATTCATCCCACAAAACGAGAGGTCCGGTTTTTATTTGAGGAGGAAATTATAGCTAAAATTTGTGACACTGTGCAGTCATCACTTGGAGAAGTTGATCACAGCAGGTCATTTAAGACGCAAACGCTTTTAACCGGAGACTTGGAACGCAGTCAGAGCCAAAAATATGGCTCGCAATCATCTGGATCGAAGCGACCGTATGAGTATCATCTACAACGCACTGATGCGAAGGAAAGAAAAATTACAAGTATTTTCCAGCCTCAACGATTTGCATCACAATTGCCGTCATCACAACCTTCTTCGCCTAGAGAGCCATATGCAAGACCAATACCAGATCCAATCAGCTCTGATGGTCCCAGTGAGGTGACGTTGACTGAAGATCTGGTAAGTGACGCAGACGAAAGACAAACAGAAAATGATCAACAAACACTAGTTAATTTATCGCAAGATTATGACAAGCTGGCGACCAAGTCACGAACAGAAATCCGCCTTCGAAGCGTTAAAGAGCTGAGACAAGAGGTAAAGGAGAATGCACATAAACATCTGACTGAACTGTTTGCAAAGCATATCTTTGTTGGTATTGCAGACGAGAGTAAACGTTTAGCAGCTATACAGTATGAAGTGCAACTCTTATTGGTTGACTATGGGGCGGTTTGCTATGAACTGTTTTATCAAATTGGAATATCTGACTTTGCAAACTTTGGCGAGATTAGACTGGACCCACCAGTTGCAATTTCAAAGTTACTAGATATTGCGGTTTCAAATGAATTTGGAGAAGTCAGCGATGGCGATAAGGAAATGAATAAGGTAGTTTTTTTTAGATTAGGCATTTTATACGCAAGACTAACACTATAGAAAACTTCCGAGAAAGTAATAAACATGAAATCAATGCTAAGCGAGTACTTTTCAATCGAGGTCGACGATCACGGTGATCTTCATAGTATTCCTTTAATGATGAAGGGCTACGAGCCTGCACTCGGAAAGTTGCCTATATTGTTCCACAGACTTGGTACAAAGGTAGGTTTTTCTGATAAATAAAGATATAAAGATGTACTGATGAATAGGTGGATTGGGAAGATGAGAAGGAGTGTTTTCGAACAATATTGCAGCAACTAGCAATTTTCTACGTGCCTGAACCGATTCCACTGGCCACAACAGACGTTGAAGATTCATTAGATAACAATTTGATAAATGACCGTCGAGAATATGTTAAGAGATCATTGGAAACGGTTATATTTCCAGCAATCAAACGTCGTCTTGTTGCGACAAAGTCATTACTCCCGGCTGTGGTCGAGATCGCTAGTTTGCCGAGATTGTATAAAATATTTGAGCGCTGTTAAGATATTGTTTTGGTATGACAGGTATTATTTATAATTTGATAGATTAGGCTATGTACATAGGTTTAAGTGAATGGAGTATTATTTTTAATCGGAAGAGCCTGTTGTTCAGTAGTTAGATTGTAGTCGCGTGCGTTACCCGGGTGATATAAAAAAGTAAACACACGCATCGACGGCAACTGGCGCGTGTTTAAACATCCTTACAAATCCAGCATTGATTAACAAAGGCGCAATTCTTAAACAGAATTAATCGCGAAATAGAATCAATGGATCTGTCACAAGCAAAGGCGTCTATTCGAAATCAGAGACTTACGGAAGTCTTTCACCGGTCGCTTGAGGCGTCCACCAAGGCACTTACATTTGACAAGCTATCACAGTGTTATCCATACGTTGCAGAACATGGGAGCGCTGGTTTACGAGAGGCTATGAATCAGGCAATGAGATTTTGGGAGACAAGTTCAACGGTTAGTGCACTGTTTTTCTTTTTGAATGCCTATAAAATGTTATACTAATATGTAGCGCGAGTTCGAGGCCATCCTGGAAGAACGCAACGTTGCGCAAAAACTTGCTGAGCTTGATATGCTTATTGATGAAGCTAGACAACGAAAAAAACAGAGTGAATTGAATGAGGGTGATGTGAGGCCATCAGAGCGACAAGTATTCGTTGAAAGCTTGTCACCAGAGGATGTTGTTGAGGCTCACTTGACCCCGATCAAGTTACAGGAAGCGGAGCGACTAGAGTCACTTATTCAAGAGGTATTTGGTTCAGCTTATTGGGTAAATAGAATGAAAGCTTATGATAGGCACAATCATCTAATAAAAAATTGCTGCAGCAGATTGCTAGCCAGGAGGAGGAGATTGACTCGCTCTTTCATTCGCTACGCAAAGATCTCGATGATCTTTCACAAGTACGTGCAAGTTTAGGAAATTTGAAGCCAATTATTAATTTACTAGGCTGCTGATGAGGTCGATAAGCTTCCTGATCAGAATGATATGTTTGCTCGAATAGACGAGGTAAATGCGCAAATTAGAGCGTGATAATGACGGAACGGCAAACTACGTTATGATTGATATTACGAAGTTTGCAACTTGTAAGGGTATGGGAGGGATATTCAAGGCTGGTTGATTTAACTTTTGGTTTGTAATAAAACGGAGTAATATAGTAGAATGGTATTTTTATTGTGCTTTTCATCGACACCTGTCACGTTTACTATTCCGTACACATCGCCTGTTTATAGACGACTCCTCTGCGAAATACCACGCCATTCTTGTCTTGTAAAAGCGTAGATTAATTGGAGTACTGGTTTTGTTAATGATCGGCCATATAGTACATATATGTACGTTGCGTTCGATCGCTTCGATCTCCTGCAAGGCCCTTCGCCTAAACGTTCCCACGCCGAAGGCGGTGGGAATTTTTCAAGATGTCATGATGACCCTTCGAGGGTGCTCCTAAATTGAACTCCGCACTAGACTCAACAAATCAAATTTGGACTCTTCTTGACAGCAACATTCTTTGACGCCTAAAATGTACTTTTTTTGTCAAGCGATATAGTATTTTAAGCTACTCGATTTTTTAAACAGCCGGCCACACGTTGTTCAGAGAGCAAGCAGTGCGAGTAATTTGGATCAAACCGGGGTAAAAAACCATGGACGACATTATAGTACCGGAGCTTTGTCTCTCGCTTAATCGGTTTTCATTTGTCAATTTTGCAACATCACTACTTCTTGCAGGAGGTATTGTTTTTTCGTATATCCCTCAGCATCTACGGATATTTGCTAGACAAGATTCGCGTGGGTTGTCGCCGTGGTTCCTTTTACTGGGAATGACGTCTGGAACATGCTCTATAGTTAATATAATGCTTTTATCCTCGGGAGTTATGAAATGCTGTCAATACCTGGTATGATGCTTGATAATAGCTTTGGTTTTTTTTTAGTGCTAATTGTCTATAGTCTGGTGGAAAGTGCTTTGCAGCAACTCTTGGAGTCCTCCAGATTGGGCTTCAGTTTGTCATGTTTGGTATAACGTAAGCAAGACAATATTTGAACATTGTGCTATTCATACTAATTCCTAGATTTATTCTGTTTGTTATATATTTTCCAAAAGAATTGCATGGCGAATATCGACAAGCGCTGTTTGTTGCAATTGTCGCATTAGCACACTTTATTGTTACAGTATTAATTGGCCTCATTGTGCATCTCAGTAATCAACGCGTGAATGCATATGCTGGATTTTTGGGATTACAGGCTGTAGTATGCTCTGCGACTCAGTACGTTCCACAGATCTATACCACTTATCGCCTGGGACACGCAGAATCGCTCAGCATGTCGACTCTGATGATGCAAGTACCAGGTGGATTCATATGGGCATCAAGTCTAGCTGCACGGGAAGGCACTAGCTGGAGCTCTTGGTGTCCATTCTTTTTCAGCGCATGCTTACAAGCTGTATTGTTAGGGATGTGCCTATACTTTGAATATGGTCACCGGCGGCGAAACCACTTGTACGAGATTCTCGACCATGATTTAGATGACGACCACATAGTTGCTGTATTTGACGAGGATATTGTTGAAGGTAGTCACATCGAATAGCGTAATTACCTCTGGGTTTATTGTTCATTTTGAAATGGCGTTTGCGTTACCTTTACATAGAAAAATTCAATATAGTAAATTTTAGGCTATCATTGAATTGGCTTGGTAACTTATTACCAGTATTTCCACTTAATATTTTGATATTTAAAACCTCAAATGCACTGTGTAGAAGCAACAAAATGTTTCATCAGCTACTTGATAATGATTGCCTACAACTTACGGCACACAATCAACTGCTTTTTAATCAACCCTTTGGCAAGTAATATAGTTGTCCAAGCATACCACAGCTGCGGTATTCCTGCGGCATCCTCACTTGCAGCACACGTAATCAATGCTTCTTCGTATGAGACATCAATTATATCGTATACCTCGAGGTGTTGTCGCTTGCAAGAAGACAAAACAAAGCCCGTTGTGTTTGCAGACAGCAGACAAGCATTTGGGTCTATAAACTTTTTAGTATAATAACAGTACCATGCTATCATTGGTCTCATAGATACGATCATTGTCGTATCAATCACGATCCTACCCCCGGAAGACAGCTTTTCGAAATATTCGTTGATACCTTTGAAACGAAGAGTGTATGGCGAGTCTATCAAAAGGGTTTCATAGTCAACAACCATAGAAGGTGATTTAACTTTAATCAAATTCGCGCCGGTTATGTTCTGCATATAATTCGCATGGCCAATTAAAGCTACCGGTTTCTGCGAAGTGTCCAGACAGTCTAAACCTAGCACTCTAGAGACCACTGTCTGCTTACAAATATGAGCTTGTCTGCTGCAGCCTAATTTTCTATAAACATTAGACATGTACGTTTAAAATTGAGCAAGTATACCTATCTAGAGAGACTAGGGGTGATGTATGCGTGCGATCGATCATTCGACGCAACAACGTGAGTGACCAACCTTCGTCCGATAGCTGAAACAATTTCCACAGAGACTCAACTGGCAACAGCCTTAATGTTAGCGTTTCATCAAATAAATTCGAAAGTAAAACGTTAATCGGTATAGCTCGGCCTGTTGACAGAAACGTTGTGTAATGGGTCGATGGCCACAGTGAAGTCTTTGGCGCAACGTAGTCGAGTAACGAGAATTCTAGCGGAAATTTTCTGGATTTTAAGCTACATTGATTGAAAACGTAGACGTAACTATCATAAAGTAGCTGTACCACAAATGCGGCGAGACAAGCTGCAAAAGCTATAAGCGTCTTATCGACTAGCTGCGAGTAACCAGCGGTGTCGTAGCAGTAATCGTACGGCAACACCGCGTACTTCAGAAAGATATCGACGATATATTGTTTGGTATAGATACAGATTACGCTCATTGGTATCAAATATAGCAAAAATCTCATAGTTAAAAGTGCAGTTTCACAGCAGCCTACTGATGACCGTTTGATATGCACGAGTCATGCTCGTTTAGATCGAGCTCGACTGGAGCGCGCTGCCAGAGCGGATCGGACGCGCTTCCAATTTGATCCACTCATAAACACGGAAACATATAGTAATAAGGCGCTTTATCAGACTGCTACATTACAACAGATTCTTTATATTATTATATCCCTATAGCCTTAGTGTTGATTACAGTAGGTATTCTTTGACTTACCTATCATACCTTTTATCCACTTTTCGCCATGGATCTTACACTTCGTTGCAATGGCGATGGCTGTCGAAAACCTCTTACGCAAGAAGCCGTCGTCACAACCTGCAGGTATTGAGCGGCTTCACTGACTGTTATTTACTTTAAAAACGTTTGCTGATGCCCAGTCATATATTCTGCGTCGACTGTTCAAACCGTGGCTTTAGTCGTCGGAAGATTTGCCCTGCCTGCGACAGCTCCCTTCCCGCCCAAGATGTTAGTCGGTTTAATAGTGTGATTTATAAAATGGGCTAACAGCTGATCTAGGATATTGTTCTTACGTCATTGAAGCCGACCGAGTAAGTATGATTTCGCAATAGTGATTGACATGTTTATTGACAACAGTGACTATAAAACGGTCGGTGAAGTCGTCATTACGAAATTTCATTTGCTAAGTTATGATTAGAGTGTTCTTGCAGGTTTAGACCCGGCAACTATTAGCGAGATCTCATCACGGGCTTTAGCATTTTGGAATTATCAAGCAACACAAGAAGTGTATGTTGAAAGTTTTGCTGAAAGTTTTCTGCTGATTTGGTAGCATTTACCAGGAGCATCATACGAAAGCACTTAACGAAAAATGCGTCAAGTTAGCATTTTACTTGCTATAATAGTCGAAATCAATACTGAGGCTTAGGATGACTCTTCACATATCAAGAATGGCTCGAGAAGCTGACGCACAAATTTCTGGTATATTTGTCCCAAGCGCTTAATTTTGTATTCTAATAAATTTAGAGCTTCAGCAGCAGCTTCAGGGTATGTTGCTATATTTGAGGTAGAGCTTCTGATTTAATTTGGGCAGCTATGAAGCGAGAGCGCGAAGAGCTTTCAAAGTCTAATCATGACCTGATGGAAAGTTACAAAGAGAAGACTCGACAGTGTGTCAAGCTTCAGGCGTCATATGATCAACTAAAACATCATACAATGCTAGAAAATTTAGCTCATACTCTTGGGAACCAAGAATCGCCGAGATCTGGTATTCCCGGCGTATCGCGCAATGACTTGACGCCAGACATTTCACGAATGGCAAGAACTGGATCTGTTAGGCAGTCACGTAAGTATGACGACTAGTTTGATTTGATAAGTTTAACAAGATAGCTCTAAATACTCCGGCTAAAAATATGAGCTGCGCTGTGCCGTCTATGCCGACTATTTTAAATCGACGCCCGCTGGTAGACAAAAATAGCAGTCATCATATCGCAGCAATGAGTAACCGTCAAACGGCGAGTCATTCAGAAGGCAATAGTCGGGTGGCATATTTTAGATAATTATTATTGGCCTATTTTATAAAAAATTGTGAGGCTTTGACTGTGCTTTACTTATATTTCTATTTCGTCTATTGCGAGCCATTCGACTTCACTTATCTACATATTATTCTGAGCGTACTACGGTGGGCCTGTTGTATCAATTTTTTAATATACATATATGTGAACTGATCATCAATTTTTTATAAATTTCAGTCTTAATTACTAATAATTGCGCTCTAGTAAAAAAAAAAAAAAAATAAGCCGAGATGACGACATAGTCAATGTCGGATAGACTCTACGAAAATAAACTAAATATTTGTTATTAATACAAACAAATTAAAAAGCTGTCAACTTTTCGGGTTACCGAATGTAAAAGCTACAGATAACTGTTTACAAGTTACCCCGATTGAGGACTGCCCTCCAGGGGATGGTAAAAAGTAAAATAATTTAAATGACTGTATAATGTTTTAATCATGGGATAGCTACAATGCAGGCCCGTTTTCATGGTTGACCAATGCTCACGGCTTGCTCCATGAATGAGCTCGTCGTCGCTCGATATTGGTCACTGTATTGGAGATATTAGCTTTCCTTTCCTTTTATGACAAAAGCTAGACCTTTGAGCATCATTCCAGAAATTGAGATTTAATTTAGGATACGTTTCTGCTAACTACTATTTGCTTCTAATCCTATTTGAGTGATAATATTGTTATAGTTTTTTTTGAGGACCGTCTCGTCCCTCGGACAGTCCATAGGAAATAAGCCGCACAGGTAAACATCCCATGGGGCTAGGGTATTCATGCTTAGCTGTCCGTCGTCCTTTTTGGCAGCATGGATTTAATCAAACGATATTATTTTGTGTCCCTCAACCCATTTTGCCAATAGTATACAACTCCAGGTGGATTTTAACACGAGAGTAAAAGCAAAAGAACAGCATAGGAACTAAATTACAATGATTTGCACAAATAAGTTGGAAACATCAGAGGCTTATACAAGGAAGGGAAAGTGTGAAACCGTATATAACTATTCCTTCTTAATCAACAAAATCTAGCCATCTCTCTTCTTTTTTCTTCAGGTAGCGGCATACCACTGCTGTTCATTTATATTTCTTATGATCTCCATAGTCTTACTCAGCCACATTAAAACCTCCTCAGCAATATGAATATTCTCAGCAAGAAAAGAGATTAACAGCAACAATAAACCTCATTTCAATCGGTGCGACCTGTTAGTTTCACCAACCCAAGTCGGTCGGCAAATCTCTGTCCGGGAGTGTTGTAAATTCTGTTACAAGGCCCTCAAAGATCACCAAAGAACCCTAAGAGATGAAAAGGACAGTCACGCTCGAACCCTACGTGTCTAATTACTTATTTGTTTTGATTGAGTTGTTTCTCTATTATTTTATATTTTAAGAGGCATCCGTGCCTAGTTGTTGAGGTACGTTTCCAGATTCAGACATTCAATTGTTTCCACATTGTGCTAATACCTTCAAGAGTGCGATACAGAAAAGAAGATTGGTGGATTGATTATTGGTTTATCATTGTTGGAGATTGTTGCATTAGATATTCCGATTTAGTATAATCATCATATCTTATATTCCAGCGCCGCAGTCACAATCGGTACAAGACCCATCTGCTCACGCTGCACAAAACCCATTGTTGTTACACCAATTACAATAGGGAGTTTTGGTTATCCTGAGCGGGTTATGTTGTGTGACAGGCCATGGTTAGGGATGGGTTTAGTACTAGAGTATATAAATGGAGGCTGAGCGACTTGATCTCTCCTGGAATAAAACTTTTCATCATAAAGTATCCTTTTTGGGAGGACGTGTTTTGTGGAACCTGTAGATAGTAAACATTATATTAGCATTACACCTTTAAATTTGCATGCAAGCATTGTTTCGTGGCCAAGGTTGGCATATAAACCGTAATCCACAGTATGTCCCAGACAGCGTAAACTACTGGCATCTTCAAAAGATCTGATACATAATCTGAGGCAAACGAGTTTATGCAAGAATCTCTAAGACAAAGCGTTGCCGTTCAAGCTACTCAAAAAAAAACTTTCTTTTGTTTTTTATTTTTATAAAGACAAACTTAATTTAATCCAGTTTCTACTTTCTGTCAATCCGAAAGAAACAGCAAAAGCCCTAGGGGTTTGGGTCGGGAGGGTTTATTATACTTGTAATGGTGCATAAATTACATAATGCCTTGGTGAGGCTCATTTGTAGAACTGTTACCAAATTAATTCTCACTTCGTTACGTGTCCGGCTTTTACTGTTTCGACTGTTCGATTACTACTTGTAAAAAGACAAGTTGTAAAGACAAAGCGCATACGATTTGCATTTGAAATAGACTTTTCTAGGATGATTCAGCTGAATTGAACCAGTAGTTATACAATTTTGAGTTGTATAACAGCCTATCAGCGATGTCGTCGTGGGGTAGCCGAGTCTCATTTGCAGAGCCGGGCAGCAACCATCAGAAGAATGGCACGAATTTTCGCAATAAGAACTTCTTTCAAAATGATTCATTTCAGTTTGTAAATAAATCAGCTTTTGTAGAATCGAATACAGGTGGCTCTAAGCGCGGATCAAATGGCAGGAAAAATCAGAAGAGACAGAATGGTTTGAACAAGGTCCCTCGTGACGATAAATGGGATTTACAAAATCAAGCCAAAATCAATAAAATCATTGAGGAATGGACGGGAGATTTGCAAACTTTGTACGAGAAGGTGGGTTGAGCCGGTTCTATCACCGTTGTATAATCATTATTAACGGTTCAGTTGCAACAACTTCGAGATAAGGAGCGAACTGAAATGGAAAAACGTGGCCTCGTTGATCGTCCAGATGCACAGAAGAGTCTTACAGAGGCAATTGAATTTCGAGGAACTTGTATGGATATGTGTCCAGCTTTTGAACGTGTACGCAGATCATACGAAAACAATGTCGCTGTCCAAGAACGTAACGCAGCGGGAAAAATTGATCGTCAGCTAGCTGTGAAGGCCTTTTCTAGACCAGCTGCAGGTCAACCTCCCCCACTTCCCTCAGATGTTAGGCCACCAGAAATACTGCAGGTATGTACCTTTCTACATACAAATGTCTCGTCAACTAAGTTGTTAGAAAACACTCTCATTTTTGATTGATAATACTGTTTCTCGGTTACCCGAATCACACACTTTTTTATGGGATCGAACTCGGTCAATTCGTCAAGATTTCACTTATCAAAATTATTCTGGACAAGAAGCTATAGACTGTAATGAGCGGATTGCTAGAATTCACATTGTGTCATTGCATATTTTGGCAGGATCAGAAGTTGAATATAGTCGACAACAAGAACTAGAGCAGTTTAACAAAGGTTTGTTGGCTTACTTTCTGTACAGAATTATCTTTAACACATGTAGCCCTACAAACATTATCTGAATTTTATGCAGATTCTAGAAAACGCGGGATACGCTGTCCGAATGAAGCAGAGTTCCAAGCATATAGGTTACTGAGTCATATACGCGATGCAGATATTGATCGCCAAATACAAGATCTTCCGAAAGAAATTTTTTTAGACTCACAGATTCAATTGGCATTGGAATTGCGGAGTTTGGCGTCACAAAATAACATAGCAGAACGTGGCCATACCAATACAGAAAACGCAAATAATCTGTTCGTGAGATTCTTTAAGCTTGTCAAAAGTGCGGTCACGCCGTTTTTATTTGCTTGCTTGGCTGAAGCACATTTCAATGATATTCGATTATGGGCACTCAAGTCGATGGCTTCTGGTTATCATAAACGAGGAAAGCCGTACCCTGCTTCAACTTTAGTGGAGCTTCTTGGTTTTGATGATGAGACAGAATTATTGAATTTCTGTGATCATTACGAGATATCCACTAAAGTATCAGATGGGAGTCAGTGTGTGGATGTCACTAGCTGGAACGACAGTGTTGTCGCGTCGAAGCCACCTATCAACCAAGCCTTCTCACGAAGGCTCGTTGAACCCAAGATTTTACAGCCGATACAACTTTACGTTCACGGAAAGAACAAAGAATGCTACCCGCAACGTGACTTACAAACACAGCTTGGATCTACTTTTAGTTCTTCTACAGTTCAGCAGAACTCTGCCAATATGCAACCGGATTTTTCATTTTCCTCAGCATTCGGCACATCTTCAACAAATGATCAATCAAAACCTTTGCACAATACTGTAGATAATGCGTTTGGTTTGTCGCCATTTGGCAATCAAGTTTCGTCTACTTTGGGGCCAACAAGCACGTCAAGCATTTCATTTAATCAGTCAGAAATAATACCCAAAATTGCTATGCAGCCCAGCAATGTGAAGAGCAGTGCTTTAGGATTGGAATTTGGTGCTATTCCAGCCACTTCATTTTCAATTGGTCT
The DNA here is from genome assembly GCA_030564125.1 of Myxozyma lipomycoides. Lineage (NCBI taxonomy): Eukaryota > Fungi > Ascomycota > Lipomycetes > Lipomycetales > Lipomycetaceae > Myxozyma > Myxozyma lipomycoides. The sequence goes on from JAJLTW010000046.1 coordinate 28,185, forward strand.
GCCTGCACCGCAAGCTTCACCGATTAAATCTCCGTTATCTACACAAAACTCTCAAGCTCAAGTTCCTGAGTCATCATTGTTTGGCCAGCCCAATGGTACGGCGATTGGTTTCTGTTCTAACTACGAAAGCGGGATTGAGGAGCCATTTAGAAAAAAGCCTTCACATATTCTTAATACGCCCAACTTTGATTCGGTAGATAATAGGTCCGTCAATTTCTTTCCGACATCGGATTCTACAACATCGACACAATTTACGAATGAGAAAAATTCTAATTTTGCACTACTCCGTCAACCGAGCTTTTCAAAAGAGAAAAAAATGGAACTTGTGAATAAGATAGGTGAAGCCGAATATGACAGTATGGTCAAATCAGTGGTCAGCAAATCAGTCAGAGATATATCGCGCCAGCTCATTGATGATCAGCAGCAGACGGCAAAGATAGAACATCGACGACAACTTGTGAATACGCTAAGTCTTGAAATCTTTGAATCGCAAATTCTTGACAATGCATGGCAGGCATTACATAAGGCTAGAGCAGACGAATTGTTTCGCAAATTTGTTCTTCGGAAATACCTCAAAAAGGTGGCTATTACTGCATCTAAGTCCAAAAAATACTTACTGCTTAAGAAAAAACGACAAGAAGAGTATTTAGCTGCCACTAGTTTATTAGGCCGACCAGTCAAAAAACAAAGGATGACTGGAGTCACACGTCAAGCATTCATATCAGAACAAGATCAAGTACTACTTGTTAAGCAAGAGCGCGAAGCTATCAAAGACTTGTGGAAGCCAGCCGATCTTAAGAATTATTTTTTGAAGATTGCTGAAGCCGCATTTCTCCGTAAACATCGACTGGATGGGATACTCGATGTGGCAGTTTTTACATCTGACTGGCATTCCGCTTCTGGCGTCTGGATTAGAAGGAAACTGGGCTTAGAGTGGAATACAAAAACATATTCCAATACTTTAGAGGGGAAAGCTTTAACGTTGACTTTTACATCTATGGAAGCTGATCCTGAATCTTATGAAACCGTGGGTGCGCTTGTGTTCCAGTGTGGGATGACGGCATCAGATGATGCCGATCGCGTCGATGAGAAGTTAAAGTTTGACTGTGAAGCACTGTTTGAAGCGTTGGATCGTCTTAGTCGGTATTCTTCTTTTAGTATTCCATTGTTGATTGTGTATTGGGAATTTCCAGGTATATCTGGACGTGAAGTAAGTTTGCCAAGGAGGGCTATGTATCCTGTTCTAACCATTTAGCTACGGCAAAGATTAAAGTTTGACGTGTTACTTGATCCACGATACAGATTAGTGTCATCATTAACCACATTCACTGTCAATTCTGTTGAAAATAGTGTCAATTTTTCTTCGGCGTTGGCACAGTTGGCCAAGTCTATTAAACCATAATGCATGAGATTTGCATTTGTACTATTATACTGCACATGATTGAATTTTTATCATCTTTTCATCTCCATAAGGTATCTACGTGTAATTTTAGGCATTCATCCGAATATGCTAAACAGAAGGCTGGCTGGCCAATTTTGTCTCGCTTATCGGGTCAGAGGCGAAGCCCTCTAACGGGATTCCTATTGCTTAGGCTTAATCTCCATTTATTGTTGGTGCTGTGCCGAAGCCCAAGCCTTCTAAGATATATTACATTATCAAAGGCTCGCTCTATCCTTTATATACTTATTCTTCTGGACGGGGCCCTAACCGGCATCACGTGCTTGTCGCGACCGTGAATTTTTCGCGTCGTTGAGCGCGTCTCGTAGTAGTATTTTTTGGGCCGCCACCCTATGCGTTACTCCTTCGACTTGTATACCTTCTTTCCGCAGAAAAAGTCAACAGTTTTCCTTAATAGTCGTCAATTAGCTGTATCTGAGCTGCTAGGTTTTTGGGCTTCGCTGTTAAATACTAGATATGGTCGAGAGGGCGGGCGAACCGATATTGAAACGGCGTAAGACCGGTGGTCCTGCGAGCAATGGTCAGGGCAGTAGCAATGATTCTAGGTCAACTAATACCAGAGAGTCGCCGAACGCGGTGGATCTGACTTCCCCATCATCGCATGCATCGCTATCCTCGCCAGTTATCCAAGTGCAAAAGTCACCGGCGAGTCCTTCAATGAAAGAAAAATCGTTGTCCGCAGACAAGAGCCTTGATAAGCCTTCCTTTTACGAGAGGATGGTCAACAACTATAACAACAGAGGTAGAGGAAATGGAGTGAAGGACGGAAACAGCTTTCTAAATACTGTCAATGGTGCGCCACCGAGATCGAATATCAGTGGTCACACGATGCTCTTCAGCAATCCACGATCTAGAACATTGCCATCAGATAATCATCACCAGCAGTCGAAACCAGTAGTGTCTAGATCCAATCTTGACTCTAATGCAAGAATGTCGGCCTCAGGACACAAACTTCCTAATTTGAGCAAGAATGGCACTACGTCTTCTCAAAGTCGTATGCGTGAAGTCGCTAGCAAGTTCGCGATGGCCGACTCTCACAGCAAGCCTCCAGCAAGTAGTAACGGAAACGGTAGTAGGCGTGACCCTCCTAGAAAGGGACAGGCAGTAAAGAAGATGGTTCAACGACGACCGGCTCCTGCTTTCCCAGTTGCGGATAGCGATGAGGATGAGAATACTGATGTTATCAGTATTCCTGAAGATCAAGATCAGGATTCGGTCGAAGCATCGATAGAGCGTTTGCAAAATGTTTTTCCCAACTTTACTCGTCTTGCACTTAGATCGGCTATGAAACGCTATAAAACATTTGATGCAGCAGCAGAATGGCTCTCGAAGCAAGATGAGATTAGTATGAGTGTTACCACTGGATCACGCTCTGAACGCTTGCGATCACCCGAGATTCTTGTACAGACTTCTAAACGTGATATTTTAAAGCCTGCTAAATCTATTCGTCAAAAGTTTAGCAATTCCAAGGTTGTTGAAGGTGCCGTCAACTCAGATATACCGCAAGATAAGCGGACGACGACATCTTCCAAAATTTTAGGAAGTGATGGTAGCAGCGATGAAGAAGAGGGGGAAGAACCTATTATGATAACCGACGAGAGTGACGAAGAGGTCGACTTCACTTCTAAAGACTTCAGCAGCACAGAGTCGAAGCTTTTGGATATTTTTAATACGGGAACTGTTCCCGTTATAATTGACGTATCTAGCTGTACACGTGAGACAGCCGAGACGATCATTCATAATAGACCATATAGTTCTTTGGATGCCGTCCGAAATGTCAGCATTGAGGCTGCCACCTCAGCCGATGCTCCAAAGAAGAAACGACGTGCCAGACCGGTCGGCGATAAGGCAGTCGATGATGCGCTTGAGACATTATCAGGTTATCAGGCTGTGGACTCACTTATTGATCAGTGCAATGCTTTGGGAACGACTGTTTCAGAGACAATTGCCAAATGGGGTGTCAACTCAAGTGGTACTACAGGCGAGTTGGAAATTGTTGACGTAAATGAAGACGATGATGACGGTGTTGAGACGTCTCCGAAAAAGGCAATAGATGGTGGCTATTTCACTCAACAGCCAAAGCTGTTGGCGAAGGATGTGATGCTTAAAAGCTATCAGCAAGTTGGCATCAACTGGTTAAGCCTTCTTTACAGAAAAAAACTGTCTTGTATTTTAGCAGACGAAATGGGTGAGTTTGGACCAAAATTATACTACCGCCGATTACTAATCAACGCCAGGACTCGGAAAGACTTGTCAGGTTATTGCCTTCATTGCTCATTTGAAGGAAATTGGTTCAGAGGGCCCTCATTTAATTGTCGTACCTTCTTCAACACTTGAAAATTGGTTACGTGAATTTCAAAGATTTGCACCATCGCTAAAAGTAGAGCCTTATTATGGCAGTCAAAAGGAGCGACAAGAACTTCGTGCTGAACTTGTGGATGCTGAGTTTGATGTTATTGTGACTACATATAATTTGGCATGTGGCAGTCCTCTTGACACTCAATTTTTGAGAAGTTTTATGTTCAATTGTTGTGTCTATGATGAAGGTCATATGCTTAAAAACAGCGAGTCTGAGCGTTATAACAAGCTTATGCGTGTACGTGCACGTTTCAGAATGCTATTGACTGGAACCCCTTTGCAAAACAATTTGCAAGAGCTTATATCTTTACTTGCGTTCATTTTACCTAGTTTGTTCAAGTCGCGTAAAGAAGATTTGCAAGTAATTTTTAAACACAAGGCGAAGACCACCGATACTGAAGATGCAAACAATATTGCTCTTTTGTCTGCACAACGTATTATGCGTGCTAGGACTATGATGACTCCATTTGTTCTTCGCCGCAAGAAAGATCAAGTACTTCAGCATTTGCCACGCAAAATACATTCAGTTGAGTACTGTGACATGTGTGACGAGCAGAAGACTATCTACGATGCTGAATTGGAAGCTTCTAGGTTGTCTATTGAAGCACGCGAGCAAGGCAAGCCACTGTCAAAAAACGAAAAGTCTTCATCAAATGTTCTTATGAATCTGCGTAAAGCTGCAGTACACCCATTGCTGTTCAGACGCATTTATACGGATGAAATTCTTAGGTCCATGGCGAAAGATATTATGCAGGAAGAGCGTTATTTCAATGCCAACCCAGAGTATATTTTTGAAGATATGCAAGTGATGTCTGACTTTGAATTAAACAGATTATGTCTTACTTTCCCGAGCATCCGTGAATACAGATTACAAAAGGATGAATGGATGATATCTGGTAAAGTGGCAAAGCTCAAAGAAATGTTGACGGAAATGAAAGCCAACGGAGATCGTATATTGATTTTCTCGCAGTTCACGCAAACATTAGACATTTTGGAACCGGTATTGTCTACTCTACAGCTGTCATTCCTTAGACTTGATGGGTCGACGGCGGTTGAGGTCCGTCAAGATTTGATTGATAAGTTTTATCAAGAAGAAGATATTAGCTGTTTTCTATTGTCTACACGCGCTGGTGGATTTGGTATTAATCTTGCATGTGCAAATGTTGTGATCATTTTCGATATGAGCTTTAATCCTCACGATGACCGTCAAGCAGAAGATCGGGCTCATAGAGTGGGACAGACTAAAGAAGTTAGAATTTATAGACTTGTTACAAAGGGTACGATAGAGGAAGCAATTCTGCAGCTTGCGAATACAAAATTGGCACTAGATAAAAGTGTTAGCGACGACTCCGAGCAGTCAAAGATGGAAGAAAGAAATGCCAGTTTGATTGCTAATATTCTGTTCAAACAGCAAAGTAAATAGTGTATTATAATATCGAGTTCATAGCGCGGTTGGCTGCGCAAATGGATTGATAAGATAGAAGATTAGAGTAAAATATACTAGTTACACATTATAAAAACTTTAATATATTGAATTAAATCGAGAAACGCCTTTTTTTTGCATAAGTATTTGTAAAGTACACGTTCGTTCGCGATACTAGTGTCACCGTTCAGAGCTCTCACTAGAGTTTTCTTCCACATGTCGTTTTTCGTCTTGGTCGCGCTCGTATTCTGCCCGACGTAAATCAGTACTGCTCAATTTTCCTGCCCAATTATTTGTAGCATCTCCATTTACGACACCAATTTCCCATATTTGTAGCGGAGGCAGACCGCGTCGCCGACGCTCTTCATTGACCATTCTCCCGCCAACACGCGTCTCGCCAGACACAACAAGAGCATCGATCTCTCTAACAGATGCAGTTTGGCCATAAATATCATTAATTTCATTTACCGTTACTCGAATGCCCGGAAAAATATCATTAACGAACTTCAACACGTTACGGCATCGCACGTCGAGCGGTTCCATGTATTCCCTGTATTTTTTGTTTTGAAGTAGGGCTGGACCAGTGACCCCGATAGAAAGTGAAGTTCGTGCCAAAAATCCACACATTGTAAGCAAAATCTTATGACCGTCATGCAAGTGGTCGAATGTTCCACCGACAGCAACCACGTCGTAGCTAGCTTCAAGACCTTCATCTTCGTCGTCGCTGTCGAGTGATTTAGCGTCTTCTGACAGCTGTCGGCCTGCATTACAAATATCATCTTCGTCAACAACATCTTCTCCGTCTGAATTGCCACCGGTTGAAAAGACTGATGAAAGATAGTTCGCTCTTCCCATTGGAAATATCACTGTCGGTAGGGCCGGTGCATAGACCGACGACTGCAGCTCTGCAATAAATATTGACAGCCACTTAGCATCTTCCTTTCCCACTGTAACTACTTCCCAACTCCATTGTCTACCATCTGCAAGACTAAATCCACCGACGCCTTCTAGCAGCACTCGAACCTGGACCTGCTCCTTCCGTTCCGCTGCCGCTGCCTCGCTTGCCAGCGCGTACAATTGAGCAATGACAAAATGGGTTTCCCGAAAAGTCATAGGCGGTCTAGCAACAAATATCTCCAAAGATCCTTGCGGAAGAGTCACATGCAGGGCTTGCTGGACCACTCCCCTGTAGGTCGACTTGATGGGCACATACACGTCTGGATTGACCAGCAGCAACGTCGTGGTGTACAGCGACATGCCCGGCGCACAAATCACACCTAATTAACTCAGTAGGTATACTATAACCAACAATGAGCCCACTTATCTCTGAAATTGCCCCTCATGGACATGGCCTCCCGGATGCTTCGAGCCTTGAAAGTTGATGTGCCTCATCGCTGGCCGGGGTCCGCCAAAAGCAAATAGGGTAACTAATAAATGGATAAGGGCGAATTTTCAGGGGTCAAAGCAGACGGTGGATGACAAAGGCCCCGGCATCAACCGTCAGCTCGAAACTATTATTGAGCCATTTTAAAATCCGACTGATGACGCCTGGCGCATTGAGATAGACTCAATTATCACATATTGGACGACTTGCTTGGGTTTGCACAGCTACAACTGTTTGCTGTTTTGAACTGAAAGCTGGTGCTTTGGCTTAGCTGTAATGGTTGGCGTGGCCGGGGGTAGTAGAGGTTGTGCCAACTGTAAGAGGCGAAAGATCAAGGTGTGTTCTGAACGAGCGATTTCAGTGATTACCATATCTGACAAAAAAAAAAATTGAAACAGTGCGATGAACAATTTCCATCATGTCGGAAATGTATTAATACAGGCCGGCAGTGCTCTGGGCCAATCATTGGACCAGTGTTCAGAAGGCAACGAGTGGAATCTCAAAAGAATCACGTTTTGGCCTATACGACCAGCATGTTGCACACTAGCGCCCAAAGCAGTAGATTTAACAGTATAGAGCATCCACCTCAACAGCTAGCTGTAGAGTTTGTTCATCAAGAACTCACAGTCGCTGACCTAAATAGCCCTAGCAAAGAGGCACACTTATCGGAATGCTTGACAATACCACGAGAACTATCGTTGTTTCCGGAATATGATATGTACAGCTATTGTATGGCGGTGTTTTTTAGAAATTTTGCAGCGGTCATGAAAGGAAATCGATTTGGCGACATGACTGCTACGTCGTGGATTCAGTCATTGCCTTCGTTTGTTTTATCGACCTCTCCTAGCGTGACTACATTTGCCTCTAGAGCTTTAGTACTTTCTTACTGCGGTCAGATTTGTAGAGATATTGATATTGAGATTATCGCGACCCAGTGGTATACACAGGGACTGTCGTACCAAAAACAGCAAGTGGGAGTTCTTCTTGACAGGTTACAGGAACCAACAAGCAGTTCGAGTTTGACTAGCCCGTCTGATTCAAATTTTTCATCTTTGATGGAATGGATTGCATCGGTAACGCCTCCAGCCCCAGAGCCAACTAAGACGTCACCATTACAACCAGACTACGACAGCGGGACATTTATGTTCTCAAATCAAGGAGACCCTAACATTGGAAGAGGAAATCAAATTTGTCCTGAAGATGACTCGGTAGTCGGCGGCATTTTGCTTTCTCTTTACGAGCTGTTTAACTCAACCAAAGATGCGGCGTGGAACAATTTGGTTACGGGTGCTTTAAAACTAATGGAAATGCGCGGAGCCAAGGCATACAAAACCGGATTTAACAATACTCTTTTTCAATCTATTCGTGGTATGACTGTCATCCATAGTATTGTCAATCGAAAGAAGACTTTTTTGAACGATCGTGACTGGAAAGAAATACCTTTTGAACTTAATCAGCGCACTACACAGATGAGTAATAAGCTTTTTGATATTATTCTCGACATTCCCGAACTTGAACAGCGGTTGGATGAACTTTTTTTCATGAAGCGGATAGACGGTAGCTTTTCTGGACGGCCTAAAATTTCTATTCCTATTTTGCGCCAAGACTATCGCAACGAAAATACCTGCAATGAGTTAAAAGAATTATTTCATACGCTGGGTGACCTTGAGTCTCGACTGATAGCGTGGCATGACCAATACATGGAAAGTACACGTGAATATGTATATAGGAATGCGTCTGACAAGATGAAGGCAACCATGACATTTGACGAGCTTACCGGACAACCAAATTATACATCTACCCGATGTCCTGAATGTGCAGATGACGAAGAATGGTACAAGAGTCATTTGTTTAAGCCTAATATCAGGTACGTGACTTTTCAAGATGCTCGGGTCATGACCATTTACTATTCTGTGCGGACGATGATCTCGTATATGCGCAAGGCAACATGTATTTTTGAGTTTACTCCATTTCCAAATGCACTTTTTCCTCTGAAAGCAAGTACCAAACCAGAAGTTGCCCAGTTTGTGGCAAAAGCGGAGGACGTCATCAATAAGCACGCTGTTTTAATTTGTCGCTCAGTGCCTTTTGTTATCACCGAATCATTTTCGGCGGCTGTGCTCAATCTTGTATTTCCACTCAAGGTTGCGCAGAGCGCCATGACTGGTGTTGTTGAACGTGGATGGATATGGGATAAACTTCGTGCAATGTACAATATGGGTGTCCGTGTGTCCATGACTAGCACGGATGAAGACGAAGATGGCGACGAGGAGTGGGATGCGTATAGACGTATGAATAACTGTGCAGGATGTGGTGAGAAAATTCGGAGTTCGGATGGTGCAGATGGCGTGATGATTGTCGACTAGAGAGTTTTCTTTTTTTATTGCAATTTGGTACCTTGGCGTTAATTATACATTCTTGTGGTTTATTGAAAATCTAATTTAATTTTATACATATGAATACCTGTAATAGAAAAATATCTTAAAGCCATTTTTACTCCTTCTTACTCCTGTCCTTCCTACTATCGCTGGTCGTCGATGATTTTTTATGTAGTACAACCGCCAGCAAGTCCTGAATTAACACTTTTTCATCAAACAATATAACCTTCAAAACAACGGTTGCTACTGCCATAGTTATAAGCAATTGCGTAAAAGATTCTGTAGTCCCAATACTAAATCTTACAATTGCAGACGCTACCACACTTACACCAGCTACCTGTAAGCTTGGCCATGAGTCACGTCGAAGTAGAGGATGCTTTAGTGAGCCGTTAAGCGCCACCTTCTCATCTAGTACCTCTATTCCAGAGCTACCATCATAGATTTTTCCTACATAATAAATGCATGATGCAATGCGCAAGACCATATTGACCATATTGGCGTAAACCAACCCAGTAGCACCGAGTTTCAACGCACGCATAAACACGTATCCACACAAAGCAAAGACTAATGAGAACCCAAGCATAATTGCACTCTGTTCACGTACTTGAGCTGGAGTAGCACCAGATTGTACGAAAGCTTCCAATACTCCGTTGAATGCCAACAGCGGTATATATAAGGTGTACACTTGAATCACAGCTTTGCTAGACACATTTGAGGTCCAAGCACTGCCGACAGCAAGTGTTAGTAAATAAGGGGCCGTAGTCGGACCAAATATGACGCATGCAATCCCGAGATACGAATACATGCGGATCATTGTGGACAAACTGTCTGAAGCCGATTTTAAATTTGACGGTAGTATCGGTGTGGTGAGCAGTTTTGCAAATAGAGACCTACTAGACTCTTCTATCGGAAAAAATACAAGTCGAGCTAACAATGACCCATAATTTGCTGTCAACGCGTATAGACCTTGTTCTGAGATTGTGCTGAAATAGCTTGCCAGAAACTTGTCGCCTTCCGTTAGGTAATGCTTGAATACAGTCTGAGCCCATAACGTTGACGCAAAATAAACAGTCTGTCGATGAAAATAGAACCATGGTGATCTGATAGTTAATATATGACAATTAGTCAATTCACGAAAACTTACTGTGAAATCTCTTCCTTCCAAATTCGCTTTGGCAGAATACTGTTTTCACGTCCTCTCGTCTTCTCCCACACGAGAGTTATATAAAGTCCGGTCAAAACCACAGCATATGCTAATTGACCAATGGCAAATGCAAGTATTCCGGTATCTTCTCGAGTACTGACCGTCAAAAAGAACGTAATTGCACATCGCGCCACAACCGCTGCAGATTCACACATTGCTCGTAATTTGTACTGAAGATCGTATTGTGCAAGAGCAAACATCGGTTCAGACATAAGCTCCACCACAGCTGATATTCCGTAAATCACAACAACTGATTTAAAGTAAGGCAAAGACGCCACGTCAACCGATGCGCCATACCAATAATACCACAAAGAAAACAGAGCTGCCAGCGGAGCACCAAGCAAAAAAGGAATGTAGCCCAAGTTCACCACCGTTTGCGCAATACCTGATACAGTACCTTCCACCACCCCACCTTCAATTCGAAACGTGTCTGGCTTGGGTTTTGTGGGCTGTCTCTGAATGGCAAGCCTTAATGCTTCTCGCGAAAAAAATAATATAGAAGTACATAATAACTCGAGCTGTATCGAGATTCCCAACCTTCCTGGAGAAATAAATCTAAGTAATGCCTGATTAAGAGTAAATGTAAGTAGTTTGGAGAAAACCTGGATCGACATGAGGAACATCGCGCCGATAGCAGACGAATGTACGTAGTGTGCGGTTTTCTCGCTCGTCTGAGCTTCCTCTCTTTTCTGTGCAGCTACCAGCCCAGCTGGAGGCGGTACCACAATCGTAGACTGCCGTCTTCCATGGCGCCGGGCAATTTGTGCTGGAGCAGACGCAGATGCACCGCTACAGCTGTCGCTCGTTCGAATGGACGCCATCGTGACACAATCTCCAAACCGTCGTCACTCCAACGGTGACCTGGCCCTCAGTACAACAAGCAAGAAACCAAAAGCAGACAAACAAGTGAGCAAACAACAATGAAGATAGTCGTGAAACAAGTAACAAATGTGGTGCCATATACGATGGGACTGAGCATATAAAGATCACGAAAAATAGATTTCGTCAAGTTGGGGATTTTCTCGGTGCCCTCGGGCCCTCGTAGCCGGCGGACGGTGATTGACCAAATGGCGTGTTTGACCAGTCCTCTATCAAAGAAAAGGACACTAAAACCTTTGAGCAACCAATAGATACAACGAAATGCTATTATTGAGCGGTTACAAGTTACAGTGTTTGACCACGTCTCCGCTTGAGCGTGCTGCCATACATAAGGCTTGTCGTCATGCGGCGGGGATTCAGGGGGGGTTCCCTTGTAGCCAAAGTGCAAGCCACCTCGAGCACCGCTAAACATGATCACTCATCTGATAACGAATTGCTTTGGATCCGCCTCAGATTTAACTACATTGGATGTCCTTGCAGTGAGACTGCTCTAATGAGTAATTCGAGGCATCCGTATCTGGATAGCGTTCCGCTTGACGATACAAACGACACTGTGTTTCTCGGCGGCGACTCCGATGATGATGAAGGCAATGAGTTCTTCTTCAGCTCCATAGGCCCAGGCAAGGCCAAGGCAAACAAAAGTGAGATTTTGCTTGGTATATAACGATTTGTGCTAATTTCTAGCGCGGGACCACGTCTTTCCAGTAGGTGAGTATCGAACACTGCCAGACTCGTTGGCCGAAATCTATGTGTCGAAACCAGTGTGGGACAACAAGAATAGCGAGCAAACAACTAGCGACGCGGACGAAACTCCTATGGATGATCCGATTGAGGGACTGTCATTAATACTGGTACTAACAAATGGTCTTGGGATTGAAAGTGAGAACAATAAGCTTCTGGCCGACGAATTCGCTCGGCAAGGCTACCTCGTTGTCATGCCAGACTTGTTTGAAGGCGATCCAAACTCAGCGCAAACTACAAACTCTGAAACGGATCAATCTACAAATACTTTTGCGGGAGCGCCGGCGCTATTGACTCGATTTCGAAACTTTGCTCTAAGCTCCATTTCAGGATTCCGCACAGACATGTGGATTGCGCGACATACAGAAGAAAAAACATGGCCGTTACTAGTGCAGATTGTTCAGGAGACTGTTGAAATTTACAAACCACGGGATATATCGGTGATTGGGTATTCGTTTGGTGGCAAATACGCGCTCAAGGTGCTTCAATTACCGCTCGATCAGAGTCATCCTGCTGCAACTTCTGAACGAGAACGACGAGAGTTCGCAGATGCCAACGCTTCCTCTACAGCATCGAAACCTGCTGTGACAGTGGACATTTTAAATCCTACATGGTCTCGTTTAGTGCTAACTGGCATTGTATGTCACCCATCGTTGACCGAACCAAAGGAGTTTGTCAGTATAAGGAAACCAGTCCTGATGATTGGCATTGAAAACGACCCTTTGTTTCCGCAAGACATGGTTGACTATGCTACAAAGTCATTAACGAAAGATAATGTATATTTTGATATAAAACTTTACGACAAAAGATTACCGCATGGTTTTGCGGTAAAAGGCGATTATCCTGCTAATAATCTGCTCATTACCGAGAACCAAGATCGGGCACAGTCTGATATATTGAAATGGATCAAAAGCTTTGTATGTTGACTTCATTTTTTGTAAGACATAGTTTTTGTAAAAAAGTACTGGCAATCACTAATATATCTTATTCTTAAATCATTGCATAAGTTATATTGAAAGCGTACTTGTCACATTACCATGTCAAAAAACCCAAGTTAAAATAAACACAGACCATCATATCTCGCTAAGTATAAGAGAGAGCCAGCAACCATATACCCTATACCATAACACCATCCATCCAAAGTTCAAGCATTTGTCATTATATCATCAGCACCCACTATTGTCAGAGATGCATTATCATCACCGCCTTCATCGTCCTCGAGAAACATCTCTTCATCCAGAAGTCGACGCAGCGTAGACATCCCAGAACTATAGCGTCTCATCAATGGCTGCTTAGATAGTATAGGCGTTTCTGGCAAGCTGGATTCCGTAGAACTGGAACAAACCGAGGTCGACCGCTCGCGCACATCACTGGCGAGCTTATGAATATCTTGACCGACACCAAAATCATAAATTCCAAAATTCAAGTCATTATGGTCACCTTTAATCACCACTTCCTTGAAAACTCGAGTGATTTCCAAAATGTATTTGCCGACTTTGTATTTCTGGCCCTGTTCGTATGCGGCCAAATACTTCCATCCAAGAGATCCATCGCACACCGAACAGAAGATGTCGGCAACACAATGCATCCCCGTAGACAACATACGGTCGCCAGCATTGCCTACGCGTAAGTTAAAAACATTACTCACAAGCACACCACGGCCGAGTCTCCCGTTGAACGACTTTGAAACAATATCATCACACATCGCGATATGAGACGCACATCGTCGGCATTTCAATAACGCCAATGGAGACTCAAATTTGGATAAACCTGTATGGTAGTCTTCACTAGCAGATGAATCATGCCTACCAGGGGTCCAGTTTTTCGTTGGAGTTAAAAACGTGACCACTGAGCCAGCCCGGCGAGCAGGCAGCAACGACGGCGAAGATACCATGGTCTTTGATGATGCCGGGGATTTGAGCTTGCTTGACCGTACAATTGAGGTCCGGTGCAGCTGCCGTGCACTAGCGTACTCGCTTTCAAGTTCGCCGTGCCCAACCACTTGAGCGTCAGTATCACCAGCAAGAGTGGAGATGGACTGGACGCGTGCCTGACAGTAAAAGTCTGGCCGAACAATCAATGTCGCCAAGAAGACCTGCCAGAGCAAAAACACTAAAAATAAGAGCACAAGAGTTACTGTAGCTGTAGACGATCCTGCCTGCTGCTGGTCGGGGTATACCAGCAAAACAGTTGTCGTCGCTGGATTGTGCTGCTGAGACTGGTCCAGAGCACCACCGTCGACCGACGACCACAAGAGGTCCCAGCAGGACGACGAAATAAGTCCAGACACGGTGAAAGCAAACGAAGCAAGAGCGCTTCAACTCCCGGTTCAAAATACTGAGCACCGCTGTGCTGGGACGATCACCACCTGGCGACTTTGGCCTTAATAAAACGTCCTACAGTAGATCCTGGTTCAGTATTAGGCCATAATATTACCTATCTACATATATCAGAGCCCGCCTTGGAACGTCCCCAGATCTCGTGCCGATGACCTGACGGAGTTAGTTGGGTGTGAACTCCCAACGTACGACGGCCGCTAATCAGTAAGCAGAACTGCGGTAAATGTTGACACAAGACCCTGGACTTTGTGAGCAGTGCCGAAAGCACCGCATCCGCTGGTCCGATCACACGCTGCTAGATATTAATATCATATTTACATTTATGGTCCGTAGCAAGACGCATATAAGACTTTTGTGAAGAGAACTTGCCGTATACTTATCACACTTTGTACGTTGTTGTGTCCCGCCGTCACCGTTAGTTGGCTGACGTCACGGCAGCTCGCGTACTTCTGAGCATGGGATATTATTGCATCTGCGTAGCCGTGAGACCGCCCTAACCTCTCAAAACGGTCAGCTGGTCAAGCACGTTCTTTTTCTCACACGACGCTCCAAAATGGTGCGATTCTTTTTGTTGCTGACTGACTACTGCATCACATACTCCATATTACTACAGACCACACACTTCTGCTCTCGATCAGCTCTGTTCTCTACTTCAGATCTCAAACACTAGCTTTTACAGACTCTACTCAACGACTTTTCGCTCAGTTTCTCCTTTTCCCAGATTCAAAACAGTATCAATCTCAGCTCAAATGGCGAATCTTTTAAGTAATTCTAATTTCAGTAGTAGTAGTAGTAATTCTAATTCTACTACCGGTGCCTCGTCGCTTTTTCTTGATGGAGCAATGCTTCCCAACGGAGTGACCTTGGCTACTTGCTCGACCTATTCGGTCGCTGCCGGCGCTGCCGTCTTTAACTACCGCACTACGCTGGGTGGAGTAGCACAGTGGCGTCCCTGAGGCCCTCTTGCGGAAAAGTCCTTCTGCTGAAACGCGGAAGGCATCGCAGGACCTGGCAAAGAAGTGTGAGAGACTTTTTGCTAATGGAACCGCGATCTATGAAGGGGGTGCTGCGGGCCGGCTGGTTGATGGCAACAGCCAGCTGGATGCCGCATCGGTGAAGGCAACAAAGGATCAGGACGAGCTCTTGATGGGACACAAGAAGGTTTTGACTGGCGATAGGTCTGTATCTCGACCGGTCAAGGCTCTGCTCAAGCTTGCATATCCTCGTCGAGTGGAAGGTCTAAAGAATGGCCGTCCACCTGTGGACACTGTGTACTTTCGCCTCCAGGATTTGAACGGATATACGTGGAACGGTGTCGTGTTGGACCAGACTTTGCTTATTTATTTTGACAAGTCGATTATTCAAGAGAATGTGGAACTGAAAGCTGGATTGGTTGCCGTTATGGATCTCGCATCGGAATGCTTTGGTTGTGACCGCGCAGTGGTATGCATCGATAAAGATGTTTTGCTCGAGAAGCCACACTACGTTAGGCATTTTCATTACATGGGCTTCCAAATGGTCAGATGTCCTGCGTATGTGAACAACGGACAGCTTTCTACTGCTTGGGCAGCCATGGAGGTTGAGTTATAAATCACTGGGTTTTACCAGCAACCACTACAATTATCTTTTGATTTGCTTCCCGCTTATAATCTTTATTTGCTCTTGTTTGTTCCTTGTGGATTTCTGAAAAACCGATTTCAGTGATTTTTCTTCACAATTGCGTTAGGTTCGCATTCGCTGACACATGAATAATGCAGCGACTGCTTCGGTTTATGGTGTTTTTAGTGTTTTGTTTCATTTGTACACTTTCATGTTTAGTGATTCTAAATAGTGTAATAAGCCGATAACTATTACAATATGCAAGTAAGATTCCTATCCCTGTTATACACCTTATACCAACTATGCTATCACAATTCACAGACTTGTTATTTATTGATTAAAAGAGATTGAATCTTGTGCTTCACTAGGTAACATGAATCCACTCTTAAGCCAGTCAAACCCTTCGTCCCAGTCTCTCCAGAACTCAGTAGCTCCATTCCGTCCGTCCGAGTTATCGTCTGCATGCATGACCGGTATCATTGTATTTTCAGCTTGTCCAATTGTTTCAGTAATGTTATGATTAGTTTCGGGTCCGCTCATTATATGCGGTTGATTTGAATAAAGCTTCGAGCTTGAATTGAGAGGTAGCACGCTCTGCATTTCTAGGTCGGATTTAATTGGGGTGGGTGCATTTCTCATCTGTTGTCGTTGCTGTTCTTGTTGCTCCAGCATGACATTAGCAGCCTGAACCGCATTTCTAGCCCTTGCCTGAACTTGCTCAATCATACTCAAACCAGATGCTACACCAATGTCATGATTCATTAATTTGAAGCATTCAAGTGCAATATTCAGAATCTCAAAATTGGTATCGACTTGAATCTTGTTAGAAGGATCACGAAGAATATCAAACAGTAAGATCGCGCAAGCATTTTGTAGAAACATCGTGTTGAATCGCATCATTACCAAAGTCGGGTTCGATGAATATGACCTCGCTAACAGTAACAACATGTCTCGACCCGCCTCTACAGCTCGCTGACAAGCTTCTGGTAATATCGATAATTCTTGAGGATACGGCGGGACCGGTAAACCTTGCACACTACGGATTCTTGCTTGTTGTCGTAGCATTCCATCAATCAGTAAAAATGGCCGATAAGTCAGTGACTTGAACAAACTAAAATGAGATCCAATAACAAAAGCGTCAGCATGCAAAAACACGTCAGGTTTCCCAAAATTCTCAAATTGCAAAGACGGAGGCAAGGCAGCCTGATATTCAGCAAGCTCTTGGCCAATAGCTTGCGCTGATTCCCATATTGTGGTCACAGAAGCATTGCTAACACCGTATATGTAAGTAGATGACTTCATAGAAATTTTGCCTAGTGGTGCCATGTACTTCAAAAAGACATTATCCGGCACACTGACTGTGAGTTCATTGTCATTGAACGCAGAGGGACGACCAAGTGAAATGGAAAGTAGTCTCTCAAAGGAGTATAGTGCCCAAATTGTCAAACTTCTATCATTACTAGTACGAATACTATCTTCCGTGAGACCCGACAATCCAGAAAACTCGCGATGCAGCCCACAAGCATATGCAACACGTACAGCAGATCCCGATACCATGTAAGCACGATTCAGCTTACCCGCCATAGCTTGCAAATGAGCTAAAATTAACAACACCTTCACTCTATCTGTAGACATAATTTCATTGGTCGCGTTAACAATTTGGAATGCTCTTTCGGCTAGGGCTTCGCTCCAAGTACTATCACCGTCAAGACTTGCACCTGTAGCTAATACGGCCAGTAGCCCTGCTTCACCTCTGAATTTCTGGCTTTTGCTCGAATACATAGCATCCAATACAGTATCAAGGTACTCTTTCGTATAAACAGGCATGATATAATGCAATGTTTGCATAAAACTATCCAAAAACCGTCTCGCTGTTGCTGGATCCAAAAATTTCACATTTGACGCTTGTGTAAATAAAGCTCCCTGTGCTTTCTCATTCCAACCTAAAAACAAATCACGGAACCCATACTTTTTTATACCTTCAGGTACATCTCCGACACCGTTCATGTCCTGAATGCCACTACTGACTTCCTGGTGCATATGCTGAATGAATGAAAAGGTCGATGCCGGTCCATAATATACAAATCCATCAACTTCAGGGTTAGTAGCGGTAACGCCGCTATATACAGTTGAATCTATCGGACTGGCGGCAATTGGACTTGCTGCTGTGTTATTCGCCGTCGGTCCACTGCTTGACCGTGATCTCTGCTCAGGCATGTTTGATGGCAGCCCTGATACAGGCAAAGTCGCCGTATTTCTTCGAGAAAGACCGCCTGTAAATGCGCCGCTTGCATTGATATTGCCGTCCTCGTCCTTATAATAACAACTGGCACCCCGAAGACTGCACTGTCCACAAACAGGACCCAAACCATCGCATTTGACTTTACGCCTGCGACACAAATGACAAGCCCGCCTAACCCTTAAGCGTGGGTATTCTGGAATAGGTGATACTAGCCTGTGAACAAAACAAAAACATTCGGAAAATGTGTGAGCAGCTTACCTGGACGTTTTGCCATGGTTGCGTTTTCTTTGAGAAAGATAAGTGTGTGATGTCCACAGCAGATACTTTAATATCCACACCGTCCTCCTTAAACCAAAGTTCAATTACTATGGGCGCTGATTGTCCATTAAGAGTTAGGTATACGATTAATAACTATTTGAAATTCACGAATAATTCGATTAAATCCGCTTGAATGCCTGCTTGTCTTGTGCGGAGAGCGCCGCAATTCGATAGGCGAGACTGTTGCGGCTCGACAGCTCTACCCACGACGACATGCGATGCGAACCCGCTCCAGACGTCATTTACTTGAATAACGACGTCGCATATCTATTAAACAAAATAGAAACTTTTTGACTTTGAAATGCCGTTTGTATCAAAGCTAAAAAAAAGAGCATTTCATGACGTTATCCCCATAGGTTATATAGCTTGCTGCGACCGACGGTCACGTGCTTCTTCTTGGAGAAACTCCCAACTTTTGCTAACGGGTTGAGAAAATTTAGCTAGAATCCGGTGAAGAATTACAAGTCGAGTATATTTGTTCAGCAACAAGATGAGCAGTCCTCCAGAAGAACCAGAAAAGAAGCGCAAGCGGTCTGAGAAGTCGTTTGAAGAAATTGAAGTAGACGTGGACGCTCCTGAGCCATTGTCAAAAAAAGAATTACGCAAACAGAAAAAGCGTAAAACTACAGATGCTTCACAAGGACCAGAATCAAAAAGTACGAAAGAGAAGAGGCCAAGTCATGCAAAGAATGGAACGCAGCTTGAACCAAAAAATAAGATCAAGACAGAATTTGGTATTTGGATTGGAAACTTGTCTTTCCACGTTTCTAAGCAAGCGCTTCGGGAATTCCTTGTCAACAGATCAAAACAGAACGCTGAGGATGGAAATGGCATAGATAACAGTGAAATCGCCCGTGTTGGGATGCGTAAATCTATTAGTGGACAGCATAATAAGGGGTATGTATATTTAGCGTTTGCGTTTGTCAGTTGCGGGTGCTAACGAGCAGATTCGCCCACGTTGATTTCACTAATGCCGATGCGGTTCAAAAGGCTATTGAACTGTCTGAAACTCCATTTGAGGGTCGCAAGCTGCTTATTCGAGATGCTCGAAGCACGTCAAATCCCAAAATTGCTGGCTCCGGTCATAGCAGTGCTGCCAACAAAGGTGCTGATGCAAAGCCTGCTACAAGAATTATCTTTGTGGGAAACTTACCATTCGAGGCTACTGAGTCGGATCTGCAAGAGAGATTCACGGTTGAAACTGGTGAGAATGAATCTGACCAAGGCACTGAATTGGTCAAGCCAGCTCGCATACGTATGGCTACATTTCAAGATACTGGAAAGTCAAAGGGTTTTGCTTTTATAGACTATGCAAGTCCCGAGGATGCAGCGAAGGTGATGAAAATACTGGGAAGTAAGACAGCCATTCGTGGTAGGAAGAATTGTAAATTAGAGTTTGGCCAGGATAGATCTTTTCGATGGAAGGCGAAGGACGAAGATGAGGTTGTAGAGGGCGAGATATCGTCTAGGCCTGTAGGCGAAAAAAGACAAGAGTTAAACAAGGACAAGGCCAAAAGCGTAAGGTTTTCAGAAAAGTCAGGAGAAGGCGCTTCATTTGTTGTCGAAGAAGCGCTACAGCGTCAAACGAGAAAAAGATATAAGCCTACTAAAATGACATCTGGCATGGCACTCGCTTCAGCGCAACGCGCAAAACAATCGTTTGTTCCGTCAGAAGGAAAGAAGATTAAGTTCTACAACTAAAGAGAGTATCATATTGAACTTGCTTATATAAAGAGATGTACTATAATTTATGGCTTATAATTACACACAAAAGAAATGTACCAGTAAACAGAAGAAAGGGATTATACTTTTTACACACCCATGCCCAGGCCCGCAAGAGCAGCACTCTCAGCTTGTGCTAGTGCCTGAGCCTGCATCTGGCTTGCGATTGCAGGGTATCGTGCCCATAATTTCATTTGAATACCAGCTGCTTCTCGATACATGATCGCCTGAACTAGCTCAGCTTCAGTTCTAGCTAGTTCGAGGTTCTTGTCCAGATAAATGATCGCTTCCTCGGCCTTGTTGCGCTGTAAAAGAATGTGAGCTAAGGTTGCGGTGGCTACATCAGATTCTGGGTCCAGCATGACCGCTTTGCGAGCAAGCTCCTCAGCCTCAGCGATGGCGGTCGGTCTAAACTGCAAAATCACACTCGCCTTATTAACCAGTGGCAAAACGTTAACACCCGGAGTCTTGCTGTTCTTTGCAATTTCAAAAGCCTTGTCAAACTTCTCGAAAGCTTCCGTGATCTTCTGCTGATCAACTAAAAGCTCTCCGTAGTAATTGTAAACATCTGCAACATCTTCGAAGTTCTTAACACAGCGTCTAAATCCAGCCATAGCACTTGACGTAGATCCAAGCTTGTAGTGGGTGACTGCCAACTGGATGTGAGCAAGTACCCATTGCTTATCAAGATCAATCACACGCTGGAAGTCTTTTGCAGCTTCAGCAAACTCCGTAAGCAAAAAGTGAATCTGACCACGGTGATAAAACACATCTGGATTGTTAGGGTCAATCTGAGTGGCGGCTTCAAAACATTTGTTTGCTTCATCTCCGCGCTCAAGTTCAACATACAGCGACGCAAGTTTAATATATGCCAGCGACGAAGGCTCCAATTCGATTGACATTTTCAAATCGTCAGTACTGCTAATATTGTCTGCCTTCAAATACTTCAAAGTAGCACGCCATTCGTACGCCAAGGCAAGCTTATCCGTTCCTATTTCAATAGCCTTGTTGAGGTGCTCTTCGGCTTCATAATAAGCTTCCATTGTCTTAACCTGCAAAGCTTCGAGCGCGAGCTTCAAATGATAGTTTCCTGTACCCTCAGTTGCCGACAAAATTTCAGGAGGAATTTCACGCGGGTGAAAAGCATCAAGGTATGCATTGATAAAAGTCACGGAAGGAAAAGATTTCTTACGGGTTGTGAAAATCTCGTGTGCCTTTTCGGTCGCATATTTTTTGAGTAACTCGTCAATTGCACTGCTGAGGCCTTCAGTTGGCGCATTGATCAAGCAAGCTGAAGTGTAATCCAAAATAGCATCTAAATATCTTGTGAGCTTCTCATAAGCGTTGCCTCGTCGAGTCAAGGCTTTGACATATTGAGGGTCTAAGTCGATAGCAGCAGTACAGTCTTCCACCACCTTTTCCCATTGCTCGAGGGCGTTATGGCAAGCAGCACGATTAGAATAATAGATCGCATCTGGGTGTGCAGAAATAGCCTTTGTATACAGATCGATAGCAGTATCGTAATTCTTCTTTTTAAATTCAGCATTTCCAGCATTTTTGTACTGAAGTGAATATTCTTTTAGAGTCTTCGAGTAAGTCAAACGATCAAACTTTTAAAGTGACACAACTTACTTCTTCATCAAGACTCTTGATAATTTCTAAAGAGAGTTCAGGCAAAGAAGTATCATCTTCCATTGCCTTTGGTTCAGTTGGTTCAGCCCTGGCAGCTACTGATCAACACCGTCCATTTACAAAAACAACAATTAGTCATACCTTCTTGTTTCTCCTCTCTCTTCTTTTGCTTTCGCTTTTCTTTCTTTGCCCTTTTCTTGTCGGCCTTGGATGTAGGCTCTGGTGATGCACTCGGTCCGCTATCTGGCTTGCTGGATGAATATTTCACGTAGTAGACGCCTGCTCCCGTAGCAATAACAAATGTTGCAGCTGTAATAGAGTATACAAGAGTCTTGTTTTCAGACACAAACTTAGAGAAGCGGCTGACTAGTGACGGCGACGACGAGATAATTGGAGATGATGTGGTCGGTGCCATGATGTGTGTGAGCTGAATGTGTACAACGGCGATGTCAAATCTTTTGAAATTACGTTAGCATCTTTCCTGCCATGTTATCGCATGCATAGCGCAATCATAGGTTTGCCTGGATATACTTGACTGATCAAGTTCTCCGGTATATTGCCGACGATGACGCACAAGAACACCGCTTCTGGTCTGCACGTTTGCACAACCGTGAGTTATGAAAACCAAACTTACCAAATATCAAAGCCTATTCAACCCAAGATTTCGGAGTAAACCAAGACAAAAATAAAATAAAACCTCGTTGCCACCCGTCTATGTTTCGAAACACAAAGAATTGTCCAATAGAATTGAAGACGATATTTGAACGGTTAAAACGACGTGCAAATGGAAAAAAGTCGACGCATTTAAAAGGTAGGGTAAACGAGTTTTGGCCGTACTATCAAAAGCGAGCCACGATATTCTTATTGTTATAGGTTTAGCAGCATGTCTCATTTAAATAATGTTGCTTGCTGTATTCAACCGAGGTTCTGAGACTGCAAGATCTTAAAAAAATGTACTATTACGCTGTATACATGACAACTCGTCATAAAATGGCAGGCGGGCTTCGAAATCACGACAATAGATCCTTGCAGTTGCTGAAGCATTCCGAAGTCAATATTATGATAACTTGTAGTATAGTGTATGCAGAAATTTTTGCTCTAATAATTGTTTTCCTGTCAAAGAGCCAGGGTGCTTTGTTGGGCCCAGATTGCGATATTTTGCTGCATTTTCTTAATCTTGCCCAAAATAAAAACGCAAGTAAGTTGTACCTAATGAACCTTTACTTATAATTGTAATTAGGAGTGAAGTAATTTACTAGATTGGAAATATCTAAGAACATACTAGAGTGGAATGATTGCCTACTAGTGAAACAGTGAATCTGCGTCGGAGAGCCTGCTCTGCTTCTCTCTCTACTCAGGGGTACTTTATCCCAACAGTGAACTAATCTCGAAATCCGTTGAAATTTTGGAAACATAGGAAATTTGCAATCAGCAACAACGAAGCAGCATGGCTACCGAGCGCCCGTTAATCAATATCCTTTACAAATGCAAGCATTTTTTGGTAGTCAACAAGCCTCCATTAGTCTACTCACAGCCGAATATTGTGGCTGAACCAAAACCACACTACAACCGCCGTCAGAGCCGCGTATGGTACAAGCCACAGAAGCAAGTGCAACAGGATATTCTTCTTGATCTAATCAAAGAGCAGTATCCGGAGCTATACAAAACAGAATATACGGCTCCTTTTACAGAACCAAAGCTTGTTCACAGGCTAGACTATGGTGTTTCAGGCGCCATGGTCATTGCAACTAGTATGCAAGCAGCAAAGAACTTCAGTCGAAACTTAAAGGTTGGCGGCCAAAACGGATGGCCCTTACGAAAAAACGTAAGTGTATTGTATGCATGCTGGGAGTATATTAATTGGTAGTATTTAGCTCTGATACGGCCAAGCGCCGACAGTCCATTATTCGCCCAACGGTCAAGTGACGTGCTCCGGTTTGACGAAAGCAACGATGTGAGTGTCATAAGTGGAGAAATCAGTCAAAGTCTCGTGTACACTGAAGAAGATACAGAGGAGTCTGAAGAACTTGATGCACTCACGAAGTTCACCGTACTGGGAGGGGTCAAGGGCGGGAAGCTGCTGGTGAACTTGCAGCCGCTTACCGGACGAAAGCATCAATTACGACGACATTGTGCCGAAGTCTTGCGCGCTCCTATTCTGGGCGACCCAAAGTATGACTTGGTCGTCCGCCGACGGCCGACCAATTGGCAAATGGCACTGCATTCTTGGAAACTTGATTTCAAGGTGTGTTTTCTTGGTTTTCGTTGTGCGGACTGTTGATAGCTAACAGGTCTAGACCGGCTTGGAATGGGAGACTGCGTATGCACCTATAGAGTGGCAAGTCACAGAACGTGGTGTTTGGTCGGGAATACAAGAAATGTTACCGCCAGAGGCGCGTTCACAAAGCAAAGTAGCCGACAAAGTGATGCTCTCACTGGTCAGGTCGTAGAGACCTGAAATCGAGCATGGACCGACGACGCCTTGTGCGTGAAAGCGTGCGTTTTCCCGGCTGGGGCCACCATAGTGTTTGTACATAGTTAAATAATAATATAGTTATGCCTCGTTTAAAGAAATTTGTCTGTTTTGCTAAGTGCCATAACAAAAGCGCCCTAATAGGCTTCTTGCACCTGAAAAAATAAGTTAATTAGCCGTATCCACCCCCTGATTCGAGATTGCCGCTTTGGGGGGGGTAGCGTTGGCAGTCAACAGTCATTGCGAGTCGACGACGATCACGACGCAAAGGCCTCGACTACGCAACAATATCGACGTCGAGCGGCAGCACACGAGCCATTCGAAGGTATTTTTCTGCTATTCTGGCCAGCAAGTCGCGTGTAGTGCGGGAATCGTGTCGACCACTATCGTCTTCGGCTGTCCGCGGTCTAATCAAGCTTGGTGGCATACATAAACGGCATCGAAGAGACTATCCGCTGCACAATTGGTCCTATGGCGTCTTTTGTCAGCAATATACCGACAGATGTTTTGGAAGGAAGAAAGATGAGTCCGGCCTTTGACGCAAAGCAGTTTGCAAACGGGTTGAAGGCGTCGGAATCGAACCGGGCCTCATTAGCTCAGACTACAGCTGAAGAGCAGGACGGAGACAAAATCAGCGATATTAACGTAGTCTCTGAACAGAAGGAGCAAATTCCAACTGGTGTCGAAGACTATGATGTGAAATCTGTGAACGGGGATGATGTGCAACCGGTTGAATCGCAAAAATCGCTGTTCTCTTTAATCACTGATCATCTACCGGCTATCTTTGTCACTCAAGATGCAGATAAGGACGATGCTGCTACTGACAGTATCGCTCACGCATTTACTGACAACGAGGATAATGGGTCTACTGGTGAAGTAAACGAGGACAAGGAAGCTAGGAGGCCAGAGACTAAGGACGATGGTGAAGCTGAAGGGCCAAAGCAGGACGAACCCAGTGGTTGGGGGCGGTTTTTTCCTGGGGGTGGAGTTCAAAACTGGTATAAGATGAAAGGACCTTTGCAGGATAATGAGCAGGATGTAGAGACACAACGTGATGGCCGCAACACAGCGTCTGTCGTTTCCGTGAGCCGTAAAGACAAAGAACCAGTAAGAAATGATGATAATCAGTTAGCTCCACCAGACGGCGCAATTACCGACGAGACGCAACATAAGAAGCGAAAATCGATTATGAGGATTCCAGCGCTAGACATGGAAGGTAACCCAGATCGGTGGAAGGGCTTTAGGAACACGATCAATGCAATGCAGTTTATGAAATTTGCCAAAAAGAGAGACGATGACTCTGGAGTAGCCGTAAAGGATTCTGAAATTGTCAAAGAATTACTCGCAGGTGCACCGGCAGCAGTGATACTTGCATCCTCATTTCAACGCGACGAGAAGAATCGGAAGCGGCTGCCAGTATTACTTCAACAAATCAGGTTACAGATAACGGACTCTACTCGGACCGAGGACCGTCAACACACATTATTTAAGATTCAGCTTGAATATGGTACTGGCGCAAGTAAAATAAAATGGGTCGTGTATCGGGACTTTCGAGATTTTTTCAACTTACACTCTCGATTTCGACTTGTGAAACTGCGACGTAATTTGTACTCGACATACTCTAACAACCCGTCCAGTAACGCGAAGGTGCGTGAGCTACCACGCTTCCCTCGCTCAACAATTCCATATTTACGTAATGCTCGTGGGCTAAATGATGCTGAGCTTAGCGAAGAGAATCTTAAACGTCTTGGTTTTTCCCAACGCAGTGTGAATCAGCTTGAAGAGGAGCCACATACTCCAAGAACAGCAGGACCATCTAGTGGGCAACAGCTTGGTCATCATCAACAGCAACATGGCCGGCATATCAAATTTATTGAGAATCAGAGACAAAAGCTAGAAGATTATCTGAAAGCCCTTGTTAATGTGATGATTTTTCAAGGAGAGGCTAATAGGCTTTGCAAGTTTTTAGAAATTTCTTCAATGGGAATAAGGCTTGCCGTGGAAAATTCATATCATGGAAAAGAGGGCCCTCTTTCGATAATATCGACCTCGTCTGCTCAAGGTTGGAGGTCTGGTGGAATCCGTCCAAAAAGAATCAAGACCATGTTTAAGGGATACGGTACAAAATGGTTCATGGTTAGACACTCTTATATTCTTGTCATGAATAGTATTTCGGATGTGGTTCCGATAGACGTATTCATGGTAGACTCCGACTTCAAATACACACACAAGCCATCTAAGTCTCGTCGAAGCGATGACCGTGATGAGCACGGCGAAAAAACACAAAAAATTAAACAGCTTACACAGTCGGTGCAGGATTCCACTACACTACGATTTACATTAAAATTTGAGAATGCTGAACGTAAGATGCAAGTTCTCACTGTGTCAGAGAAACATATGAAGCAATGGCTCGATAGTATTGATACTATGGTGAGCACTACCCTGTGGTCGCGCAAACATAGATTTGATAGTTTTGCTCCTGTGCGGCAAAATGTTTCAGCCCAATGGTTTGTCGATGGTGTAAGTACAGCATTAATCATATTCATTCATAGACTTTACTGATAACTTTGCAGCGTGACTACTTTTGGAATGTTAGCCATGCGATTGATATGGCGAAGAATGTAATTTACATTCATGATTGGTGGCTCACCCCGGAGATATATCTACGAAGGCCAGCGCACGGTAATCAACAATGGCGTCTCGATCGTTTGTTAAAGCGGAAGGCTGAAGAAGGCGTCGAGATTTTTGTAATTTTGTATCGCAACGTTGGTGCTGCTGTTCCTATCGACTCTCAATACACAAAGCAGTCTTTGCTCGATTTGCATCCAAACATTCACGTCGCCAGGTCACCTAATCAATTCAGGCAAAATATTTTGTTTTGGGCGCATCATGAAAAACTTGTTTTGATTGACAACTTTATTGGCTACATTGGTGGATTGGATTTATGCTATGGTAGATGGGATACACCGCAGCATGTGTTAACTGATGATAAGCCAACTGGATTTGGCACCAATGAGGTCGATTTGGGTCAAGAAACTCAACTATGGGTCGGTAAAGATTATTCAAATGCGCGGGTCCAGGATTTTCATAGCTTGGACCGTCCTTTTGAAGACATGTACGATCGTGCTGTTGTGCCGCGTATGCCTTGGCACGATGTACATATGCAGATTGCTGGTCAACCTGCTCGCGATGCGTGCCGTCATTTTGTACAAAGATGGAACTATTTGATCCGACAGAAGAGATCGACTAGACCAACGCCGATATTAATGCCACCACCTGAACTGAGTCAGCTTGAATTAAACACTTTGGGCCACATTGGCACCTGTGAAGTACAAGTATTGAGATCCACTTGCTCTTGGTCTATGGGATTCCGCCATGACAATGTCGAACACTCGATTGTCAATGCTTATCTAAAAGCTATCGAGCAATCTGAACATTTTATTTACATAGAGAATCAATTTTTTATCACCTCGACTGAATTGGATGGAACAATTATTTCAAATGAAATTGGTGATGCTCTTGTTGAAAGGATTATGCGTGCTTATAAGCATGATGAAGACTGGCGTGCTGTCATAGTTATACCGTTAATGCCAGGGTTTGAGGCAGAGGTTGATCAACAAGATGCAACTTCTGTCCGTCTTATTATGCAATGTCAATTCCGTTCTATATCGCGAGGTCCGCATAGTATTTTTGGCAGATTAAAACGTGTTGGTATCAATCCTGAGGACTACATTCAATTTTTTTCTTTACGCAAATGGGGTAAAATTGGACCGAATGAAACATTGGTGACTGAACAATTGTATATTCACTCGAAGGTATGGCAATATTCTTGTATTTTCAATTTGAGGGACGGCTAACCTAGCCTAGGTCATGATTGTTGATGATCGGGTAGCGATCATTGGCTCCGCCAATATCAATGAGAGATCAATGAGAGGTACCCGTGACTCTGAAGTTGCTGCATTTGTTCGCGATACCGATCAGATAGAGTCTACCATGGGTGGTGAGCCATATATGGTATCTCGCTTTGCACATACACTCAGGATTCGACTTATGCGCGAGCATTTAGGGATTGATGTTGATGCCTTTGAGGACATCGAACGATCGCGCGAAGAAACAGAAGGAGATATCAACGGAATTCCATTTGATTTGCGGCATCAAGATATTTGGAAGACTTTTAAGAAGTTTCAAGATTCGCATATTGACGTGTCGCATATTCCTCCCGGTGAGGGTAACAGTGATGAAGAGGATGAAAATCACGATGACCTTGAATCCAATTATTTTAGTCATCATGATAGTTTCGATGAGGAGAGAGATAGTGACAGCTCTAATAGTGTTGTTTCGGCACCACGACGACGAGCTAGGGATTTAATTCGTGATCTTCCCGAGCTTACGGCAATAGTTCCTTCCAATGACTATCAAGCTTCTGAGAGCGGAGGTATTCAAGAATCATACCCAGAAAACGATCATATGATGCCTGAAGGTTTGACTGATGTTAATGAAGGTGTGATTGATCCCAGACAACATCAGGCAGATTTGGCAGGTTACGGAGTAGATCAAATGCACAAGAGTAAGGATGCGACTGCTATGATGCGAAAGAAGGTTCTTCAGAAAGCTTTAGAACCCGCAGGTACAAGGTTACTTGGTGGTGAGGGCCGTAGCATTGCTGTCCCAGGTGGCCGCCTGGGTAGTGTCACAGATAAGGACGCTAACCCTGAAGTGCAGCCGACTAAAGTTACCGCAGAGGAACGCCGAGCACAAATGGATCAGCTGACATTGCCACCTGCAAAGAGCTACCTTACGGATGCTGAAGCTAAAGAAATCGCTGAAACGACAGATGGATATCTTAAGCCAATCACACCGTTCAGTTTCGAAGATCCACTGGACGAATCATTTTATTATGATTTACTTCTTGCGCATGCTATAAATAATACGTCAATCTATAGACGTGTATTTAGATGCCAACCTGATAACGAAGTGAGCTCATGGCAAGATTATAAGGAGTATCATGACCATGCAGAAGCTTTCATGAAAGCGCAGGCTGAAACAGAAGCGCCTTATGAGTCCGGTACTGCTGGTAAAGCTGCAGAAGAATTAGTATCGCAGTTTCCTCCAGCAACGGTCGCAGTGCCAAAAGAAGAAATGATGCAACGTGGTGACCAAGCCGGCGGAAGTGGCTCCGTAAGTACTGGGGTTGCTGATATACAAAAGGCACGTGCTGGAATGAAAATTCTTGGCGCTGTAAGCTCTGTCGATCACGCTGCAGGACATATAGTCGGAAAAGCAAAGCAAACTATTGTGCATACAGCGAATAAGGCTAAACCTAGTCAGCTGAGTCAATCGGAGAAGACATCGGGTTCTAGTGAGGAGCTTGAGGATCTTGGTGAAAGTAGTCACCTATCTAACAGAGAAACTAAGGATCGTCGAATTAGACGTGGCATGACAAACACGGGCGACAGTTTGGGAAGTAACAGCGCGGTGGATGGTTCAAACCCACATAATCATCGCTCTCGTCGACACCGTGGCCAAAAGCGAAGTGAAATGCTGCCAAAAGATGTAGCTGGAAAAGTTCTTGAAAACATTCGTGGTCATCTTATTGTATTCCCAACCGACTGGCTGCTCAAAGAAGATGAAGCGTACGTATTACTCGTCTACTTATTATTCTAAAGCTAACATTTTAGTGGGAACTGGTTCTATAATATTGATAGAATCCCGCCTCTTGAAATTTACGATTAGTTTATATTAATTCAAGAACGAAAGGCTTATTTCTTTTCATATTTGCATATTTATTGTATTCGATAGTGGATAGTGACATTTTGATATGTATACTTATATGTCGAATGATATACCCATATCAGAAATCGAGAATGTAAATTGGTGTGCAATGTTATCTGCCGCCAAGATAGTAGTCCCACGGAATCTACTTTTTGAGCTCCAATCTGCGTCTATGGCATCCCTTTCCTTCTCAGCACCCCCTATGCGAGCAGCGATGCTGGTTCGTGCCAGCAACACGTAAGTGCTAACACCAGGCATAAAAGGCCATATAGAATCAACATAATCTGAATTTGACAAAGGACTCGGTAGCGGTGGTGGCGCTACTGCTGAGAAAGATGTTATCGCGACCAAAATCGGTATATTATTAAACAGTAGCGAACATGATTGTAGCGTTGAATGCAAAGCTGTAATGAAAGATTGCCAAGGCATGGTACTACCTTGCACGCTCCAGTAATATGCAGCAAGCCCATCAATTAAGATAGACGATAGAGGTAGATCCACAAATGATAGCACGTCTGGGCAGATCACACTGATTCGTTTTTCGCCAAGCTCAATAGACTTATTGGCACGACCAAGGCGACTAAAGAATGTCCCATTCTCGAGAGATTCAATGCAGAGGTTAAATTCCTCAATAGACCGAGGCTGTACAATACAGATATACTTATTGACTAAATTAGAATCGAGTGGAAATCTGCCATCAAGATCAAAGATGATCAATGCTTCTGCTAACGAAGCGCTGCAGACAACAACATGAGCCAAAAGTTGAGACTTTCCAGAAAACGGTGGCCCAGAAAGAAGTATAACACCAGATGTAGCAGCTATCAACTCGTCCAAATATGGAATCTGTAAAGCATGCACTCGTGAAGGCGTAAACGCATATGGTGCTGTCTCAATAATCTACAATCGTAGTCAGTACATATTCCTTCTGAGCAGTGCAATTTCTTACAGTTTTTAACGCAGACACGTGCTTCTGCATTTAATGTAATAGGCCAGCTCCTAACTCCACAGCTATTGAAGTCGCCATTTGTGCGTCTTGTGTCTTTTCTAAATGCTATCGACGCGCATCGCGACGCGTTTGTTATTACGCAACTCGACAACTCCCCAACATTAGCAGCTACCATTTTCTAGCGCTCTTTTTGGATACAGAAATCTGAAAAATTGTGAACTTACCGCCCATTTTTGCCAAATTTAAGTTCTACTGCTATTACAAAAAGTTCGAGTTATATCACGTGACTATCCGAATTGATTGCAGGTGATTGGCTGAAAACAAGGGTTGGGGTAGCTGCATTGCTTGGTAGGTGGAACGATTTTGCCGGTCAAAGATTGAAGGAAAAGCCGGACTTGAAGATCAGCGACAATCGAATTAGCAACATCACGTAATTTATTGTTATTTGTCAAAATGGCTGTTCCTCCAATTACTGGTATGCTGCGTGCGCAGATTTACCGTCAGGTTGCTCTTGGTAAGTGATGATGGTGTTGCTGTGCAGTGACAGTGCTTAGCACTGAGAACTATTTTGAGCAACAAGACGAAGTTGATCTTTTAATACTAATTATTTAGCTACTGGTATGTGTATATTGCACAGATCTGATTGATGGGCTGGAACATTGGATGGAGATACTAACGGATAGGCTTTACCTTCTCGGTTGGCTCCTACTACATGTAAGCTTTTTCACTTGGGAACCATATATATTAAGTTCCTGAAGATTTGATTGGTTTATAGCAATACTAATAGTTTAGTTTCGCGTACGTTGCTTCACTATCGGGGCTGTGGATTTTATGCTAATAACTAGTCTTCACAAGCCATACTGCGCTGCTCAAAAGGCCAAGGTCTCCTACGAGTTCACCAAGGAGGAGAGCGATTACGTTCAACGCAAATATCACCTCCCTGTCTAAATCATTGGATATGTATTATCGAAACAAAGTCAACTTTGTTGGGAATTATTATCAGATAATAGTCCGTTTCAGAGTTTTGGATTTTATGTGAATAGTTCGAGCATGGTATGGGTTTTGTGAGTGTCAGAATTTATATTGTCGATCCAGATCTGTCGATAGAAACAGAGATGATAATTGATATTGTTTTTTTATATTGGATGTTTTACTTGACAAATTGGATGGCTCTTGTAGGGGTTAGCCGAGAAAGGTTTGTGCGACCCAGCGTAAAGAAAGTAAACACACCCGGCCCCATTTGACAGACCGACCAGAATTGAAATAAAAATTTATGATTTGACAATGTGTTGCACTTCCAATACCCGATAATACCACTCGTGTTTGTTACTTTTGAATTTTCATACCGACAGCAAAACAATGAAAGATAGAACACATCCAGATTCAGATGACAAGCTCGTTCGTGCTATTGACGAGATCATGGCACAATTTCAAATATTTGACGATGACTCGGGCGAACCACACGCTACACAATTTATAAACTCGACTAGCTTGGATGACTCTACTACTAAGATTATTGAAAGTGGGAGTTCTGTTGCACCATTGAATGTAGCAAAGTCGCTTGGCTTCAAATACCGGCATGGAAAGAAGCACACAAAGGCAAAAGTGAATGCTTGGAATAGCGTGGGTGTACAGCCAACACCTATTTCAAGTTATCTAATGGGTAGTTGTGAAGCTACAGTCGAGGCTGATGATGAAGCTGCTGCTAATGCAGAGTTTGACAATTTTGTTTCAGGATGGCTGGTATGGGCTCAAGCTCGAATAGGTTATATGGAATTCAGTGATGTTGACGCTACTGAAAGCTGGTCGCCGGTAATGTCGCCACCTTCTAAACCACAAGACTACCTATTAAACTTAAGCTTAAATTCTCTGGCATCAATGGATATCGACTCTAACGAGCCACCAAAGGTACGCAAAGCCGGATCAACCGTGACACAGGCAGTGTCCCGACGCATAGGTAGTCCGCAAGGCAAACTCTCGTTAATTCTGGCACAAAGAAAGGTATCACCTGGCTCAGAACTTTTTGCTTTTGGAAGAATCCTATAGCATCAACTAGTTGATCGTATTAGATAGCCAGAATACATTGTCGTGCAATATTGCTTTGTTCCTATATACGACGTGTAGGATGTCCTTCGCACGAGCTCCAATCTCGATAGAGGAAATCAGTTCAAAATGAAACTTGAGATATGACCCTCCAAAAACCAAGAAAGGCGCTGAAAAGGCTAAGTAAATCTCAGAAAACATGAAAAAAAAAGACCCATTCTTTTGCTTCCCAGGCGTTGCTTAATTCACCCGCGCCATCTTAATGCACCCTCTTGCTATCGTGCGAAAATGCTGCTCGGAATTCGCAAGCTAATCCGATGGACGATCTAAAAAAGTACCTCAAGGATGGCTGAATTCCACAATTGACTTCAGCAGCAGGTGCACCCGTTCTTTCGTGAAGAAAGGACGGAGCATTTCGGCGCTGTGTGGACTATCGAGGCTTAAATGCGATTACACTCAAAGACAGACACCCTTTACCGGTGATTTCTGAATCCTTAGACAGGTTGTCAAAGACCGAAATGTTCACCTGCCTTGAAGTGTGCAACTCTAGCATCTTTTAGGCCAGATAAGATGATAATAAGCGGTATGTTATGTACATATGCATGTAAAGAGAACATATCCGTCTGCCTTGGACATAACTCCATAACTCGCCCCTGTCGCCGCTGCAAGTGAGGCTCGCCAGTGATGTAAGGAGCCCGAAAGAAGATCGCGACTAAATACAAGTGTATGCTATGAGAAGAAATATTTAGAACTTGTAAACCGAACAGTACAAAATGATCATTCAAGAGGCGGTCAGCTGGGGGCCAGTTCCCTTCCTACTTATATTCCTTGATGCAGCGACGGGCAGCGCATGTCCAATCTTCCTCGGGACTCAACGGAGTCCCAAGACTGTGAGAATGGCATGATATCCGCTTGAGATGGTGGTTTAGTCACTATATTATGACAAACTCAATAATTAGACCCTAACAGCTCCTACTCGAATCTAGAGAGTCATCACTCCTCGGTTCTTAGACTGGCGCCTGACAAGTGACGCGATGGAAATGCTTCTTTGTGCTCGGTGATTCATTCATCTTAATTGTTCAACTCGCTTCATGGCTCACTTACATCCAGGGACAAACCATATGGACGACAGCAATGGCAAGCAGCACTGCAGAAGGGTCGCCTCTTGGTGGTTTTTTGGGTAGCTCGCCAGTGTATCAAGCAGGCAGCAGTCCGGGTGCGAGCGGAGGCTTCCATCACGGCAAGCACAAAGCAAAGTTGTCAAAAATCCATATCGCATGCGAGAATTGTTGGCGGCGGAAAAAGAAGGTGAGCGTGAACGAAGCTGCTTGACCTTGTGTTTGTATAGTTATGTATGGGGGCTAATACACGAGGTACAGTGCTACCGAGTACTTCCTTTCTGTGCGACATGTATCAAGACGAATAAGCTATGCGTGTACTTTGATAGGCTCCACCATGCTACGTCGAAAGCTTTGAAGAAAAAGTGCAGGTATTAGACGAAGAGCTACGGAATTTGAGGGCTAAATTTGAAGGTGACAGTAAAGATCTGTCGGCTCCAGACAAGGCTGCGGATACAGAGCCATTGATATCGTATTTTGGATATCTGTCACTAGAGACATCTGATGAGCGGCTATTTGGGTGCAAGTTCTGGAGTGTAATTTGGTCGTGCCTTGCAAGCGTCTTTTGGCTTTTCAGATGAAAATCTGGCGTCAAGCTCGGCTGCATCTATGGAAAAATACGTCGACTTGCCGCAACAATCTGAACCGTTTCGAGTATACTCCATAAGTGGTGCGATATCGCTCTAAAATTTTTACAAAGTCTTTTTGCTCCATAATGTAAAAAAACGCTTACCACAGGCAAGGTGTGAGTGATGGTGCCGGCAACAAAATGGTGCTGAACAAAGACGCAACGGTCAGAATTGACATCGTATTACTCTGTCAAGCCTCACTCGCAGATGCCGATGGCATCTGTACACCATGCGCAAGTTCGTTCTGTTATACAATGTCAAGGTGCCCATCATGGAGCGAAAAGACTTTGCAAAAATTTTAGAGCGATATCGTACCACTTATGAAGTATACTCTGGCAGCAAGAGTCCAAACTATTGGCTGACCAAAGTAAACACACAAGCTTTGACCGAATTACGATTATCAAACATCACATGCTGATGCACATAATGCAAACTAAACTTTTTTGCGTCGCATGCGTGCAAAATAGTGTCATCGTCACGCGAAGATCGGCGCAGATGTATTGTCTGTTTGGATAGCATTGGAAAATTGAAGCGTGATGTAAAGTTTAGATTTGTGCATCTCGATATGATCTATTTTAGACGAAGATATTTTAATTTTATCTTATTTAAGACTTCACCATTTGTGGATTTGTCGCGTGCGCATTGCCGACCGAAGTATTTGGAATCACAATCAACTGCAGCGATGTTGGACCGGGAGTTGCTTAGCACTCTTGCAACCTCTTTTTTTGATCGACGGTGGCCTTAACACCCATGTCTACATAGAAAGACATTTTTTGAAAACGAATTTGAGATTGCGGTGACAATGGACTTGACGACACCTTCGAGCGATGCATTATTGCACTCATGGTGTTCGCTATTGTCGCTATTGGCGCGGTAAAGATCTTCACAGAGTCAATCCTGCAGAGCAGTCTTTGCAAGCTCCACTACAATATTACAATGCCGCATTAATGCATCACTGTGAAGCACTTATGGCAGCAAATAACTTGCAAACGGTGCAGAGTCTGACATTGTTGTCAAAATTCGTTAGTGACGAGCCTCACAGCTTAAATAGTTATATGGCATGTAGTGGGTGTAATGATGAGATGCTGTATTGGACAACCTTCAGAGCGTATTCCACTATTTCAGCGAGAATCTGTATGACAGGTCCGTTTCGCTTGTTTTGGGAAGACCCTTCGCAACTGGTGACGTTGATATTACTACTAGTATGGCACTTAACTTGACCGACGATGAACTTACAAATTTGACCCGACAAGAGCAAGAGATGTCTACTGCAGCTTTTGTAGGGTCTAGAGAACGGCAGTTTGCGTTTAGAGAGAGGTGTCCTTCACCTATCGATTTAACTGTATTTTTGAGAATTGTTGAATTACGCAAATTTGGGGACTCAAGTGGTTTTTTTCTCCGATAAATACTAATCCTGAGGACGCAGCAAGAATGTCTGCTTTTAAGGGAGCCAAACATGTAGAGCTCCGCGAATGGTTGAATATTTGGTTTAGGAATTCGCCTACATTTGCAACATCAATGCAAAGTACGTTTCAATCTAAGGAATGGTTTCAGATTGTGTATCATCACCCGACAATGCTACTTTTCAGACCGTCACCTACTTCACCACATGCGACTACGGAAGCATAGCAAATATGGTTTGAATCGGCGATAGGCTTGATCGACAGTTACACTCAGCTACGGATGAAGAACAACATCACCTACATTTGGTACGCAAGACAGGGCTTATTTATTGCTGATGCTACGTTGTTTTATGCAGTTTCAGCTAATTCAGAAGTGCGTTCGAAGACAAATGTCACCGTCATCCGCCGTAAGATTCAGGACGCTATTCTAGTGTTTAATGCCATGGTTGAGGCTTGGCCTAGCGGAAACAGGTGTATCAAAATTCTGAATACTTTAGCGCCAAGAATCATGGCAGTTTTGATTCACAACCATAAATGCAGCAAGTATTATCATTTTTTTGAACCAAGTCAAGCTACTTCGCAACCAACCGCGCAGCAGAGTTTAGCTTTCAACGATAATTCACAACTAAAGTACCAGAGACTGTGCTTTACACCTATCACTCACTAGCAATGCAACATCGGTATGGCGAAGCGTCAGCAGACTATCTTCAGCCACAAAACAAACAATCTTGACTTTACAAATATATATTCAAATATACCGGCAGATGCATCTCAGGATTTAAATATAGCATATTTGGACTCACTGTTTGATCTAGTGCCTTAAGGGTGTAGCGTAAAAAAATGTCTAATAAAAGAGGATTAAATTGAATTAAGATATCTAAATTAGTAGTATGCGCAAGCAATGAATAATGGCTAGTCTGTCGGCGCTTAATACTTGTATCTTTGGTTTAGAACAAGCACTCGGCTGACGGCTAACCCGTAGCGGATATTTCTTTTCATAACTTACCAGCAATAATCTGCAAATGAGTTTGAGATTTTAATCTCGCCACCCACCACCACCGCTCCAGAAGTGTAACTCTTACCTCACATTCAAAGGCATCGGTGCGAAAATAAGAGCCACTCCTCAAGTACGAGAAGGTAGCAGATTTTCTCAAATACAGCATCATACATACGTCGTTTGATCATAGACCAAAGTTAGCGTCAAATATGCCCATGTTGAGGTCATATTCGAGCAAAATCTGTAAGTTCTCCAGTGCAACCGTCACGATGACGGCAACATCACGCGACTGTACAAGTTACAACAGTGGCCCCATCGCCCCACGACAAGCGGCGCTTAATTATTGAGCACGTGCGATGACCTCGCTACGGAACAAGCGACAGAACCGACATGGACAAGAATGAATTGCCCATGGAGAAGGAATATTACAGCCCACGAGATCCTAGTTCAGCTGAATATCCTTGGATATAGACGTAGACCTCCAGGTATCTAATATAGCGTTTGGTTTGGTTTTAGAAAAGATTGATCGTTTGATATTCAGGACTTTTAGAATGACAGAACGCGATCAGCATCACCTACCGCAGGCTTTGGCCTCTGGCGCTCGGCAGCATTTTCTACAGTCACACTTGGCTGCATATTCAGCTAATGGGTATTCATCGGCAGACACAGAAACAGACGACAACTTGTCTATGTCGCCCGTGCCAGAGCCAAGCAACGACGACTTGGCCCCCAACCAGCCAGCACCTCGCGCTCATCATCTGCACATTCGACGACATAGTGGGCATTCATATGATCTTAGCGAGAAGTTGCCTACTTCACCTCATGGTATCGTGCATCTGCGACCGGAATCATTGCAGTCGGGCCCGAAAGAGTCTTCCAACTGGAAATTATATGATCCACATCCTCTGTTATCTCACTTGATCCATCGGCACGATTCTTTGGGAGTATCCCCCGACGTGCCAGCTCATCCATCAAGTAGCCTTCCGGAGTCAGAACTGCAGCAAGATGACGATAACAAAGCGTTGCATCACCAGCGGCATCATTATGAACGCAACAACGCTGAGCTTCCGAGAAAGCAGAAACACGGCCGACTTGTGCGATCCCCTACATACGACAAGAATCACTACACGTTTTCTGCTGTTAGAAGTAATACTAGATCTTTGCTTGAGCGTGAAGATTCATCATCGAGATCATCATTAACGTCAGTAAGCTCCGTGGGTACTGATAACTCGCACTCGCAACCACAGTCTCGTCGGCAACC
This sequence comes from Myxozyma lipomycoides, assembly GCA_030564125.1. Classification (NCBI taxonomy): domain Eukaryota; kingdom Fungi; phylum Ascomycota; class Lipomycetes; order Lipomycetales; family Lipomycetaceae; genus Myxozyma; species Myxozyma lipomycoides. Next base: position 66,505 of record JAJLTW010000046.1, read on the forward strand.
CGAATTCAAATATGTTTCTGAAGAAGATGATGAAGAAGAAAAAGAAGATACAGACTTGTCAGATGAGGTTGATGTGCCTAATGCCAATCAAGTCGGACCGGAGTTTACTTATGCTCCACCCAAGCCAGTCAAGTTTACACGTCGATCATCGACCAACTATACTGACGAACTTACTCGTCGTAAATCTTCAGACGACACTCAAAGTGCGATTGCAAAGCTGAATAATTTATCTATTAAGTCAAATAGTCCGCCTACAGATCAAAATTTGGTTGCCACCGATTTTTACAACTTTTCATTCGGCAAACCTGATAGAAGGCCACCGATTGAGGGACCCCAGCGGTTTCAAACATTTCCAGCGACACATTATAATCGTGATTCACATGCGCATTTGTTTTATGACATCAAACCGTCCAATTCACCGTTCTCAGGTCCAACTGATATTCCTGAATCAGCATCTGCACCTGCTCGTCCAACAAGTGGAAGTGGCAATACAGAAGCAATTGCAAAGACGGTTTCTATTCCGGATTCTGATCTAACACAGAGTCCAGTTATTCCAGGTAGTCTGGACTTTATGCTTAAACACAGAGTCAACAGTTTTGACTATAATGACTACCGCAATAGCTTCCATTCGCAGCTCATGTCTCCTAAGGAAGAGACAAAGCCGGGATTTTCATGCAAATAAGAATATAGCTGGAAAGAAGTTGCGGTTTATTTGCTTTAAACTGATATCTTTTAATAGTAACGTAATTGATTGATTTTATTACATTCAAATTGTAATATACAAACAGATTCGGTAGTAACTACATTCATTGATGTCTCATCAAAATCAAAGACCACTCTGATCGACCCCTGAAAACGCGACTTCAAAGTTCAGTTGGATCAATTCCCAAATTCAAGCTGCTTTTTCAGCTGCTTCTTGAATGACAAAGAGGACGACTAAATGTGTTCAGACAAGCCAACTTTCGCAAAGAATCGTCATATATCATATTTTAAACGATGCCTTCTTAGTGTACTTCCGGGACAATACACAGTTCTAGACACGAATCGTCTCGCAGTCGTGTATTTCTGCGTTGTCGCTTTGGATGTGCTTGACGCGTTGCCATCGGGGGCAAACGAAAATAAAGGGGTATCAAAATTAGAAGTACAAGAGTGTATTGAGTGGATATATGATGCATGTTTGATACCCACAAGAGACGCATTTCGATGTGCACCGGCGACAGCAGCGAAGGCGGAGAGCGAGCACATCAACTACGATACCGGACATGTAGCAGGAACATATTTTGGGTTAGCTGCATTGCTTACACTGGGGGATGATCTGTCACGAATAGACTGTGTGAAAATGATGAGCTGGCTTGCCAAGTGCCAACGTCCAGACGGTAGTTTTGCGACCGGTGTGCTCGAAAGTATTGAAGATAAATCAGAAATATTTGGAGAGCGAGATCAACGATTTAACTATTGCGCAGCAGCAATCCGACGAATAGTTCGTACCAATAATGATATGGCTGACATTGATGTAGCAGCACTACAGCAATACGTACTTTCGTGTGTTTCTTATGATGGGGGAATTGGGTATGCTGTCGGCACGTCTACGACAGAAGGACATGCCGGATTTGCTTACTGCGCGGTTGGAACGCTACGACTTTTAGGATATGATGATGATATAGCACAGGCTACGAACCTGTTAGAATGGCTTGTTATGCATCAAATATTACTTCAAGATGATATACATAGTGACGAAGAAGAGGAAGAAGAAAAAGAAGAAGAATCAATGCCAATAGGTAGATCAATAGCAGGATTTAATGGGAGGATAAACAAGCAAACAGATACATGCTACTCATTCTGGGTTTGTGCAACGCTGGCTATGATCCGTTTGAAGTCTACGTCGACGACTGGACTGACGCTTATTGATGCGCAAGCCAATATACGGTATTTACTAAACATAACACAGTCAAGCTTGATAGGTGGGTTTGCAAAAGTTAAAGGCAATATCCCTGATGTGCTACACTCTTGTCTTGGGTTGCTATCTCTGGCGCTTTGTGAAGAGGTAATTAATGGTTCGGAAAACGAGCTAAAGAGGGTAGATCCAGCATTGGCGATCTCAGTAGATGCCAGTTCAAGAATAAAAGTATATAAATAAACGTAAAAGATTTTGTGTACAATTCTCCGATCTATATTAAACATGTATAAATCTCCCCCCTTAGTTGAACCAAATCAATCGTATCACATTTAAGGGTTTTCGGCGACGAACTTGATACCCTTAGCGATGTTCTTCTTCAAGTCAGCCTTAGCAGTCTCGACAAGACCAACCTCGTATTCGGAGAGTTCACCAAGACCATGGATCTCCTCAGCACCCTCTGGTCCAAGAGTAACCTTGGAAGCAAAGAACTCAATACCCTCGGACTTAAACAAAGGTGAGTCGACGAATGTAGGCTCAGTGACTGGGGTTCCATCGAACGAGGTCAAGAGAGAGTTCGTGAACCGGGCTGCAGCCTGGGCCATGGAGAGAGTAGCCGAACCAGCACCGTCCTTAGCCTTGACGACCTCGTCACCACCGAACTGGATTCTGTGGACGAGAGCGTCACGGGTCTCACCCGAGATGTCAGGGTGGTTAGATTGCGACAAAAGGGGAACAATGGTATGACCAGAGTGACCACCAACGACGGTCACTGGCTCATCCTCGGGCTTAGTGCCCTTGACCTGGGAGATGAATCGTGACGAACGCAAAACATCAAGGGTGGTGACACCGAAGAGCTTCTTCGGGTTGTAAACACCCTTAGACTTGAAAACCTCAGCAACAATAGGAACAGTCGAGTTAACAGGGTTGGAAATGATAGCCAAAATAGCGTTGGGGGCGTAGTCAGCGGCAGCCTTAGCAAGATCACGGACGATCGAAGCGTTTGTGTTGAAAAGATCGTCACGGGTCATACCGGGCTTACGGGGGATACCAGCGGGGATAACAATGACGTCGGCACCAGTCAAGGCCTTCTCAAGGCCACCGTTTTCGGGCAAGTAACCGGTGACAGTCGAGTTAGCAGGGACGTGGGAAACATCAGCGGCAACACCTGGAGCTCCACGCAAATCGTAAAGAGCAAGGTCGGTGACCTTGGGGTTGAGCTTCAACAAAAGCGAAAGAGGCTGTCCAATACCACCTAGACAACAGTTAGAAGAAAGTGTATATAACCAGAAAGTCCAGAGCAGGTAGCAGCGCACATACCGGCAGCTCCGAGAACAGCAACCTTGTAGGCCTAAAAAATACGTTAGATACAGTTTATCATCAGTAGTCAGTTGACAATCCTGTAACCAATTGAACAGGATTTACAAATTCATCCGGGATCAATGGCTCTCGATCCGGATATTTGCGGCACCAAGCAAGCTACTCACAGTAGAAGCGGACGAAGAGAAAGCACGGCGCTGGACACCGGCGAAAGCAGAGCGAGCAAAAACCATGATGTATGTAGTGATAAATACAAAACAAGTTCCTAGTAAATAAGCAAATCAGTAGCCAGACGTATGTTATGGGCAGTAAAATACCTTAAAGATGGTTTGGTTGTGAAAATAACGTGTGGAGTATCAACGCCGGGATTCTCGGGGGCCTTTAAAAACGTCGACGCCGGTCCACCGTCCGGGGACACACCGGGACCCTAGCCCTATGCGACTCTGGCCAATCAGAAGCCACGACGGAGGGTTCTCGGAGAAGCATATGTTATTCCCACGTTTGTGGCTATAATTTGAATTGCTATTGAACGTTCGGGAAATATGGAAATACGATTGATTTGTGGGTTAACGATGCGGTGGCGTGTGGCTGATATTAAAGGACCGGTCGCTCACGGTCTAGCCTTGGCTCTGATCGACAATCTGTATGCACTCATTATGTATATATAAACCTTATCTATATACAATATTTTTGTCCTTTAGATCTCAATTTGCACAACAATTTCGTCAAAAGTCACACTTTTTTTGCGTAGACGTTCGCTGCCGTTAGAATCTGCCTTTGATTTCTTCTGCTTGCTGCCCCTTTTACCTTTCTTCTTCTTTTGTCCTTTTGACGTAGGAGCAGAAGCTTCAGCTTCGGATGATGCTACATCTTCAGACTCTGCAGACTTTTCTTGCATAGCTTCAATTGACTTAACGTCGCCTTGTTCCTCTCGCACGCATCGCGGGCACTGGCACCAGAATCCCCAACCTTCTAACAACTGCTTCCGTCTTGCAGCCAGATCTAATGCGCTATTCACATACGTTGTCGTCAATTCCTCGCCTGCATGTAACTCCTTTACAGAAGTGACCCTGACGCCTGCCGTGCGTCCCAAAACCTTGACATTCACGCTAGGTTCGCAGGAATGATTCAAGTGACTTTGAATTAAATATAGACAACCGTCCAGATTGTTGATATTGACCATCCCCAGTCCAGCTAAGTACTCGTCATAGTCAGGCATGGCATTTGGGAAATGGACAAAGAATTGCTTGATGTGTGTGTATCCTTGTTTCCAGAGCAACTCATATTGCTCAGACGCAAACATATTATCCGAATACCCGGGATCAGCACGCTGACGAATGTCTTGTCGTACTTTGGCCATACCCTCAATACCAGCCTTAATCCTCTTGTCGTCGGAGAATATCACGGTAGCTAGAGTATAGGCATATAGATACACGCCGGCCCATTCTTGTTCAACCGCGAACTGCTCGATTGCAGACCATTGTTGTGAGTATTTTCCATGCCGCAAATAAGAGTGCAGCTTATCAAGTTTCCTGCATCGTGATGAACACCATCTCCCACTACATGTAGAACAATTGGAAACAAGTGCCGTAGTCGTGGTGAGTGGTTTAGCACAGTTTGAACAAGCACGACCAGATGCAAGCATTGGCACGCACACAAGTGGAGGGCAAGCCATTAATGGGGGTTCTGTCCACAATTCAGTTTCAGCCCGTATCGCGCCAGTAACTGACTTAGAAACTTCTAATCCTTTGCCTCTGTCATTCGAATAGTAGATCGACACATTTTCAGGTACCTGAATCCCTTCTACTGGAGTCGACACCGTTTCCTGAACATATAACCGCTTGCGCACCTCTTCTGGTATGTTTTTACCAGCAGGACTTGTACCTCCTTTCAAAATCGTTTTCAGTCTCGCAACCGATAGTGTCCATGTCGGATGCTCTTCTTTTAACCTCGCGTGGATCTTGTTGATTCCAAGACCTGGCTCGTCGGCCCTGATCCCGCTGACGGCTGCGATGACTGCGATTTCACTTGGATTTTCCATCAACGATGTGATCTCACAGGCGTAGAATTATGTTCCAAAAAGTCTGCTCTGGTAATTTTTTTTCTTTTTTTTTTTTTTTTTTTTTGAAATGTGTTTATTTGATAGTAATCGTGTTTTCGCGCTGCTGCCATTAAACCAATTTACTTTCTGTTTCTGTAGTCGCTGCGCTGCCTCGGTCGAGACTGGTGGATTCCGGGGTTCGACTGATTCGCGCGCCAAAGCAACTCTCTTTGCAAACGAATATGTATCGTATGTAAACATTAAGGAGGTGCTTTCCGTTGACCTGTCGATTTCATTTTATATTAGCTTGATTATGTCGAGACTAAACATTGTTGTACCAGTCAAGCGAGTCATTGACTTTGCGATCAAGCCCCGCATAAACGCTGCGAAAAATGTTGTCGAGACGAACGGCGTTAAATTCAGTTTGAATCCATTTTGCGAAATTGCGGTACGGCTTTACTCTATTTTGCACGTTATTTTCATTTAGTGCTCATATATAGGTTGAGGAGGCGGTCCGGCTACGTGAGAAGCACAAGGATCTGGTCGAGAGCGTTACAGTTGTGACGGTCGGCAACGCCAAAGCAGCCGATGTCCTACGGTCAAGTCTCGCTATTGGCGCCGACAAAGCAACACACATTGAGACAAAAGAGATTGACGACTCGCGTGGTCTTGAGCTTGAACCTCTGACGGTTGCGAAGTTGCTGCGTGCGTACGTCGAGAAGGAAAATAGCAATATTGTGATTTTGGGCAAGCAGGCGATTGATGATGATGCAAACCAAACTGGTCAGATCTTGGCTGGTCTTTTGGGTTGGCCGCAGGCGACCAACGCTTCTTCAGTCGTTGTTAAGGGGTCGTCAGTCTCAGTTACTCGAGAGGTTGATGGTGGTGAGGAGACTGTTCGCGCAGATCTTCCAATTGTTATATCAACTGACTTGCGTCTAAACCAGCCACGATATGCGAAATTGCAGGATATTATGAAGGCCAAAAAGAAAAAGGTCGAAAAGCTCACACCAGCTGATCTGGGAGTTGATATTTCACCACGATTAAAGGTCGTGAGTCTCGCAGAGCCTGCGAAGAGGGTTGGAGGAACCAAGGTTGAAACCGTGGATGAGCTGATTAACAAGCTTAAGGACGCAGGTGCAATTTAATTGCGCCAAGGAGCAATTATATTATACATAGAATATTATCATACACGTAACTTACAAACAAATTAATGAAACAAGTCAAACACACTGCCTACTGTTGGTGTAATCGTGTCTCGGCTACTGAGGCAGGTACTTCCGAGTAGTATAAACGTGGTTCTGTCACTGTCTTCTTAAATTGAGTATCAAGGTCAGCCATACCACCACCTCGAATTGCAAACTTCGCAGGCATGGTAGGCAAATCCTTTGGTTGCTTGCTCATATCAATTCGTTCAGCGAAAGCGATAGTAGCGGGGTTCTTCATAAGCTTAGGCTTAGTACCAGATTCGAGCAACACAGGTTCACCATTCAAAAATGTCAATTCCCAACGCTTTCCAGCATTCTTATCTAATTCTTCCATCTCAATCCACTCTAATACCTTCGCGTCAGGTACGATATAAGCATCAAGTGAATTTCGAGAGGTCTCTTCGGTAGGGAACGTGGTCCCCTGGATCGCTTCTTTCGCTTTGGTTGCAATCTCTGGCGATGAGAACGAGACGTAGCAATGTGTCCTGATCGAGTCAATCCAAAATCTACCAAGTTCCGCATCGCCTGAAATAGTGGATAAATGTCTTTTGAGATTATTCAGATTTAATGGTCGAGAGAAGTTTTTGATGTATACTGAAGCCAGCACCTGTGGAATCTCCGGCTTGAGTTCATGTTCTATTTTGGCCACCTTCGACTCTTTTTCCTCCTTCATTTCCTCCTCGTCGGCTTTCCGCTTGTCACCAGTCTCAGGTACTGGGGCTTTGGGGGATTTCTCGGTCTCTCGAAAATCCGTTCCAGATTTTGGCTTAGAGTTGCCCTCTGATGTCGACTCTACTTTTGGCGACTCTGGCTTTGTTGCCTCTAAACCAGAAGTACGTTGCTCCTTTTCAAAATTTGGCTGCAACTTAAGATCATTATGCATTACTTGGTCCTCGTCCTCAACACCAGAAAGCTCGATATCACCAGCGGCAATGTTATCCTCCTGCTTCTTTTCTTCTTCGGCAAGTGTAGCAGAAGCTCCCTCTGCAGACACATCAGCTTCTTCAAGACGTTCCACGAGCTCCTTCTTTAAACCGGCAGTCGACAGACCGCGCTCTTTGAGCTCTTCTTTTAAATCTGCTACCTTAAGCTTGTTGTAATCTGTCATGGCGCGTATGAGTAGATCAAATCCGACGAAGTTGAGTATGAAGTGTATGTGGTGTGACGATCGTAATATTCTCACTATAGTTTTCCTATTAGGGAATCACGGTCGTTCTTGTTCGCAGCTGTAACTTCCTTAAGTTTGTCCAGGTCGACGCTCTTGGTAAACTAATGACGACTAAACGGCAAGATCTCAATTTGAGTCACGTGCTCCTCATGCGCGACGAGTGCTCACGCGTCAGCGTCGCGTCAGAAATTCAGTCGACTTATCTTGTGCAGTGTTGCTCGCCCAATCTAACAACAGTCGAACTGCAGAACAGGTTTTTTTTTTCTCTGTATACTTTGAAAAATTAGTGTTTGTTTCAGTCTCAATTAGCAAAAATGAGGCGCAATTTCATTTGCAATTACAGCTATCACCTTTGTTAATGTTTGACGAAAGAATGCAGTCAATTGAATAACTCTTTACTGAATGTCGTTCGTGATATTTACTACAAGAATGCCTTTAAATTTACAGCGGCTCGAATTCTAGAGCATCATGATCATTGAAGTTTATTTGATTTATCCGATAAGGTGAACTGAAATGCTACCTGTTCAATCGGTGGTCCGCACGACCGAGGTTTTTGGCAAGTGAGAGCGGTACATACTACAGCCACTTGTGACTTAGATGTGCCATGTAGACTTGCAGAGTAAAGTGACAACAAATATTTTGTTATCGACGTCTTAATCACATGGTTCTTAGTTTTTGTTAATGCAATCTAGTTGAGCCATGATTTAGCCTCCGCTATGAATCATCGCGCAAAGCAGAGCACCTGTGCAAGCCCATTCTAAGCGATCAATCATTCTTTTTTTGTTTCTTTTTTTTGCTTTATGTCATAAAGCAACATTGTCAAATATTTACGTAAGTCAGATTCTCGATGAACTGGGCATCATATTTTGCTACATTCATATGCTAAGTCGAGTCACGTGTTGCCTGCCATACGAGGTCCCAACAGTTGTTGCGCCAGATCTCAAACTTCGACATCATCTCGTTGGGAGGCAAAGGTCTGAAAAGACAAGTTAGTTGGATCTTTTGGTTGAATGAAATGGCGAACGTTGCAACTAATGATGCTCCTGTTACCAAGAAACGAAAGACAGGGGGTGGAAAAGAAAAATATTCAAAAGGTACGACGGTCCCAAGGGATCTTTCTGTATTTAAGCTGACTTCTGTAGAAAAGAAAGTAGGTGAAGGTACCTATGCCGTGGTTTATCTTGGCACACAAATTGTTACGGGGCGAAAAATAGCGATAAAGAAGATTAAAGTAGGACAGTTTAAAGATGGTCTAGATATGTCTGCAATACGAGAGATCAAATTTCTGCGTGAACTGCGTCACCAAAATGTTATTGAGCTTGTGGACGTGTTCATATCTCGCAGTACTGCCCGGAGTTTAAATTTAGTGCTAGAGTATCTTAGCGCCGATTTGGAAATGGTAATCAAGGACAAGAAGTTGACATTTGGTCATGGTGATGTCAAGAGCTGGATGCATATGACACTGGCGGGATTACTGCATTGTCACAGACAAAATGTACTTCACCGAGATTTGAAGCCAAATAACTTGTTGTTGGCACCGGATGGGCACTTAAAGATTGCAGATTTTGGTCTTGCGAGGTTGCAAGCTGGGCCGTATGATGGCATGACTCCTACGGTCGTCACCAGGTGGTATCGTGCGCCTGAACTGCTACTTGGTGCAAGATTGTACACTGCTAAAGTTGATGTGTGGTCAGTTGGTGCAATCTTTGCTGAGCTTATGCTCAGGACTCCGTATCTTGCTGGACAAACTGATTTGGACCAACTCGACAAGACATTTCGTGCTCATGGTACTCCGACCGAGCAAACATGGCCTGGGGTATCATTATTACCGGACTATTTTTATGATACGGCAAAGTCGTCGACTATACCTGCAGACGGTGAAAAGTCAGGGATGTATCCACCGCCTACGCGCGATGAGTTGCGACAACGATTTTTAGCTGCCTCCGAAGCGGGATTAGATTTACTCATAATGTTGCTCACGCTTGATCCGAATAAGCGGTTAACAGCGTTGGAAGCCTTAGAATCAAAATACTTCAAAGAATCTCCCGAACCAACTCCGCCTGAAAAGTTGCCGAGACTGAGGAGTAAAGATGCAGAGCCGAAGGTTGGTAGTAATAATTCAGAGTTCATCAAAAGTAAGGGTAGCAAGAAGAGGTCAGGCTCGTCATCTGTTGCAAAAAAACTGTTTTAAGATAGCTATTACTGGATATTTCATAGAAAAAAAAAATAATTCGCATATAAAACCTTCGTAGTCTAAAGTGAGAAGAGAGTATGTTTAAAGAAATCAATTACAGTACAATTTTAAGTTAAACCCAACCGGAATCCAACAACCCATTTAAGCAGTGGTCTCACCAGCGTAATCGGGGAACTGCTTGAAAACCTCCTCAATAGGACCCTTGCGCTTCAAGAACTTGACATAAGCGCCATCGACCTTGACCTCACCACGTTGGCGACGGACGACGTACTCATCACGGTCGAGCGAGGTGAAACCCCACTTCTTGGAGATGATGATCTTTTGTTGACCGGGGAATTTGTAACGCGCACGACGGAGAGCTTCGACAGCTGTAGCCTTGGAAGAATCCTTGGTACGGATCGACATGATAACCTGTCCAATGTCGACACGGGCGACCAAACCTTGTGGCTTACCCCAGGCGTTACGCATACCAGTTTGCAGCCGATCGGCACCAGCGCACGACAACATCTTGTTAATACGGAGAACGTGGAAAGGGTGAACTCTGACTCTCAAGTGGAAAGCATCACGACCACCAGTCTTGGTGAAGTACTTGTTGGCGCAAATGCGTGCAGCCTCAAGAGCCTCAGAAGAAAGTTGCTCGTACTCGTTCGAAACCAAGTGGACGCAAAGTGGGAACTCGTCAACACCAGCACGCTTGCGACCAAGATCAAAGATGCGAATCTTCGAGTCTGGGACACCACGGTTGTAGCGAGACTTAGGGAACGGCTTGTTTTTGCAGTAGCGGTAGCATCTAGCGGGACGACGGGCCATTTTCTGCAGCAGTCAGTGATCCGATATAACAAACAAATAAACCGGTCTGTAGACGAAAGATGCAGATGACAAAACAAAAAGAACCGGAGCAGCGAGCAGAGGTTGGGCATTTATACTCTCCGGTTGCCACCAACTGCGTGAATCGATTACCAATCAGTAATCACCCAATCCAGCGAGTATGACGAAAACCGACCCCACCCCTGACCTCACTTCTACCCAATCCAAATCGTCTATAGTGTGGAAATCTGCATATTTCATCTGTAAATGAATAACAACACCCTCCACTTACGTCTATCTGAATTCGTCGAAATGTGTGTAGATGATTCTGATATGGTTGACGACTTGAGCCCTGTATCGAAGAAACAATGCTGGCCCAAGATTGCCGCTGGCTTACCGTCGGGCGCTCGTCTCGCGGCCGGGTAAAAACTGGTTCCTGTACTTTCCAGGTGCTCCCAATCAGCAGCGAGCGTGACTGCGGTTTTGCAGCGAGCCCTAATGCGGGCCGCAGACGGCGCACGTGCGTGCGAGCCCTAGGGCGCGGGCTGGGTCAGGGCTACTGCGCGGAAGTCGCGATGCCGTATTGCCGGGCGCCGGGTCAGGCAGAGCCTCGCGAACTCGCTGCCGGGTCCGGTCGGGGTTTTGAATTTGTGCGTAGGCCGGGGTGGTTGGTTCACAGTCTCGGTAGCGCTCGGCAGGCCCGGATACAAAAAATCCATGGAAGAGGCTCCACGGCTAAGGATGTCATACCTATTAGTGGAAGCCGTGCTGCTGCTGCTGCTGCTATTGCTTGTCTGCTTCTTGTCAAGTTAGATACAGACGGAGGTGTTGTGTTGTCTTGTCCAGCCTGTTCTGGTTTGTTGGTTTGTGGTCGCTGACTCTCGTGATCTGGCTTAAACGACCTGTGGACATTGTCGTTATTCATCTCTTCGTAAACAGTAAGCATGGCATTCTAGTCGGGATTAGCACAGCACTACTTTAGGAATTTACATCGAGCCTTGGGGAATTTTTGGACTACTTATTTTCTTTTTTTTTTTGTGTGTGGCCGTTTATTTGGATCAATTTGGTCGGATCAGTAGTGGTTGGTCATCATCTGTCAGAGCTTGAACTGCATCTTGGTATTGTTCGGTTCGCTCGGTAATATATCGCTCATTCAACAACGACATACAGAGCACTCTCAAGGCAGATAATTAACTGCTACTTCAGTACATCAAAACGAGAGTATTTTACGTTTAAATTATTGTTACATATATCATGGAACCAAGTGTGTTGCCTGCACCATTCATGTCGGTGCCGTCGCTGCATCACGACCCGCACGCATCTGCGACTGCGACTGCGTCTTCCATAGTCACACCTGCCACAAACCCGAAAATATGTTTATGCCGAAGACGTGCCTCACGAGTACCACGGCCGAGAAATGCATTTATTTTGTTCAGACAGCATCACCATGCACAAATGGCGAACCAGTATCCGGGCAAAAGTAACCCAGAAATATCCAAGATCATTGGCGAGAAATGGCGGCATTTGTCGGCTGACGAAAAAGCTGTGTGGCAGAAATTGGCTGACGAAGAGAAAAAGAGCCATTTAGAGAGGTTTCCGGATTATAGATACCAACCTAGGCGAAATGTCAAGCATGGTGGTGTTAACAACGGTGGATCCGCATTAAGCAATACGTGTCCAAAATGCAATGGATTGCATATGAGGTGTGCAGCAGCAAACTCACAACCGGTGGTGATGTTGCCACTTCCGGCACCGTCATCATTAGCTGGACTGACACGAAGAGAGTCTCCGCCAATGTTGCTTCCAGTTGAGGACTCGTCGTCTACTACATCATCTACATCGGCCACGACTTGGTCTTCGTCGGACTCTGGCCTTCCTCACTTGCCGCCTATACTTCCTCGCCCACAAGACGATGATATGCCACAATTGCCCCCTTTAAGAAACAGGGATGTGGATAGGCAAGGTGTGGAGGCATTGTTGAGCCTGGGTAGTACTAAGCAAGGCGCAAGCCCAGAGCCCGATCGCCGCCGGTCGTCTATCTCATCCGCTTCATCTGGTCTGTCGAGTTTTACATCACCAGAAGACGAGGCGCTTTCATTACGCGCTTTGGTTAAGCAACGAGACGGATATTGGGCGGCATTCACATTTGAAGAGAAGTTGAGACTAGTTTCGGAATCTTTGAAGCCGCTTCCGATTCCTCCAATGGGTCGTGGAGCACTTATTTCAGTCGAGTCAAGTCCTACCGTGTCAGATCGAACTGTCAATACTATTATTACACGACTTGAGCAGATGGCAATTTTGAGACCAGTAGTTAATAGATGTGCACCGACTCTCGGCACACCTCGCGGTCGTCATCTTGAGCGCGCAGTCGAGCTTGCGCGAACCATGCAACCACTTGGTTCGTTTGTGAATACAGGAAAGTCAGTCCTACTTGAACGATATGTGTATTCTGCTACAGATGATTTGACTCGTGATCAAAGCGAGTACGACAGAGCCAAGGCAAATGCAGGTTCTGCACGAGCAGGTCCCTCACTTGAACAACTACAGGATGCATGGAAATGGGGGCTATCAACATATGATCCTGAATCTACGCCAGCGCCAGATTTGATTGTCATAATTTGTTATCACGTCGAAGATATGTCGAAAATGCAATTACCTAATGGTACGAAGGCTTTATTGGTCAAGGGCGTGGAGCATATGGATTTGATTGACACCAGCATAAGAGAGGTTATCGCACAGTGTCAGCAGGGTCATTAGATACATAGGATAAAAGGAAAAACGGGGGGGGCGGCGGGTAAATATAGCGTTGAATCTGATTTGGTTTGGTTTGGTTTTAGCAATGGGTTATTGTTTTCGAAGGTTATGTACAATTGAATAAACATAGTCATACATTACTACACCCAACAGCCGAACATAGTAGTTCCCGATGAGTTACTTTAACTAGAATTATTCACGCGTCTAAGTGGTGCAGTTTAAATCTCAATAAATCACGCTATTTTAAATTTCTGGGCTTTTGCGTCGTATTGTTAGTTCAAGTCATTGGCTCCACCCGTCATCGGCTTGATCGGATCCCACAAGATAGTGATTGCTAAGCTGCCTAAACGGGCAAACCACAGACAGGTTACCGATACCAAAAAAATTACTAAAACTAAGGCCAACAGGCAATAATTATAATAAATAAACCGCACTGGTTTCTGGTTAACTTGCTATTTCACATAGTCGCTATGGGAATTGCCGGGAGGGCGCCTGCTCAGCAATCAATGCCACCCAACACCACCATTGGTGAGTGGTGGATATGTAAGGTACCGCCAGGATCCGGGCAGTCCTTTATGTACACATACAAATTACATAATTTACATATGCGCATAAAGCTTGACCAAGACGGCCCGATATGCGCGCGTTCCAATGCAACCAATTCCGCAGAATGACAGCTAACAATAGCTAGAAAAGTGGCTTAACAATGCAGTTATTGTCCGCAGCGGACTTGACTCAGCGAAACGGGCGTTGCGTCTGCGACCGAGCCACGTTCTCTTCTTGCGCTGATAATTCAGGACTGTGCGCCATACATCCCATCTGTCGCCAGCAGCAGCCATTGTGCCCCTATTGCTTTAGCGTTATGGGCAAACAATGAGTGCTGCCGTTAATGGGTCAAAAACCGGTCTGTCTGTCTGTGGCCGGTACTACGGTCCGGCGGTCGTATTGTTATTGTCGCGCCATTCGCCCACAGCGTCGGGTCAAAAGTGGCCTTGGTGAGCCGCTCCAGGTCGGACGCGGTCGGAGCTCGGCACTTCGGTGAGTTTGCGTGGCCAGCGGCCGGGGCCCGGGGGGCGGGGGACGGCAAGTCAGGTTTTAACATAATGTGATGTGGTGGTGGTCGCAATTAAAATGACAGCAACGACGACGAGTCGAGGAGTACATCACAATATGCACGTACATATGTAGCAGCATAATATATTTTACACTAAATGCCCTAATTATACATTTTTCCATGTAAAGCTAGTGCCTTCACAGTGAAATAATACTTGTAGTTTGGATACTCAATCATGCAACTCCGGTTGAATACACCTTCGATCGCCTCCTGCTTCCACCCGCCGACATCGTCCTGACGGTCCATGATAAGCTTGATGCCTCGCTCAATCACGTCGCGGTTAGGATACTTGGCCAGCATGAGTGCAATGCATGCCCAGGCAGTGTTGACCACCTGGGTATGCTCGTGAGGAACGTACGTGACTGTTTCGCACGATCGGTAGGACTCGCCCCATCCGCCGTCGCTGGCCTGCTGACGAGCGAGAAACTCGCATCCCTTTTGAACGTGCTCGGAAGTGTTGTAATCTAAACCCTGGGCTGACAATGCCTCAATAGCAAACATCCCCGCGTAGGTGTAACAGATACCCCAGGATCCATACCATCCGCCGTTCCGGTCTTGAGCGTTCTTGATAAAGTCGCATGCATCATTGATCGCCTTCGTCAGTTCCTCTCGTCGGTAAGTTGAGTTATCTCTAAAATATGACAGTCCAATCACTACAGAGTCAGAGCACTCAACGTATGGATATTCCACCATGATCTTGCCAAATACTTCGGCCGGGTTGAGAAGCTCCAACAGCGACGTTGTCCGAATCTGCTCATACGATGCAAAGCTACCTGGCTCGGCACTATCCCCAGATCCAAACCACCGCCCGCCGTAGTTCTGTAACGTAAGAAGAACATCGATCGCGCCATGCAAATCCTCATCCTTAAAAAGCTTCTTGACTGTAGTAGAATATTTTTGCACCATCAAAATCGCTTTGAGCGCCTCGGATGTACAGTCAGACACGGTATAACCCTGGTGCTTGGTTGAAAACGGAAAGCAACCCAACCTCTGATCCCGGTAACTACCTGACACACAATTCTCAGTAAACTGAGACCGTTTCAAAAAATCCAAACCTTGGGATATACAATCTTTAAATTCGGGATCATCACCCACACCTGCGTGCATCATAGTCTGGAGCGCAAACGAAGTATCCCAGCATTGCACTCCGTTTGTACCCATCATTAGCATGCCTTCCTCAGAAATGTACATGAAATCCAAAAACCGACCCCGGTGACGAAGAAAGTGTTTTGAGTCTGGACCATCTGCGTAGTATACTACCAGCGCATTCAACACATTATTCACCGGCCCCACACACAAGTAATCTGTATTTGCGTTCTCTTTATGCACAAGATCAACTATTGTTTTACAGTATTTCTTTCGTAGCCAGTCTGGTCGAAGCCATTTCTCGTACCAAACTAGTCCTTGATTGACCACGTTCAGTAAGAGCGTATGTGGATAGTAGATATCGACTTGTGACACATTATTCCTTTCCGCAGCAAAATTAATAGAATCATATGGTTGTAAATAAAGTTCCTCCCGCAAACTCAATAGTAATGGATCCAATTCAGCCCGCTTCCGTTCTCCATATAAATACCCCATTGGCAAATACACGTTTCGACAATGCACCCACCATTTACCAGGATGCACCGGAATCCAGTCCGGTAATACCCACATATCTGGAGGAATCGGATTAACACCTTCCCAGTCATAACAGTTTAACAGCGCAAGCCAGACTTTACCCCAGTGCGGACTCTTAATCGCACCACCAAGCGCGTGGAGGGTTCGCCGAGCCTTGCTAGCAACCGGATGATCTGGCTCCATTCCTAATAATCTCAAGACAACATAGTTGCATCCAGTACCAAACACTGTCGATTTGTCTTCTGAATGCAATCCCCAACCACCGTCGGTCGGGTGCGCAGTGTTTGTCAGATATCTAATTATTTCGATCTTCCACTCCTCAGGCATCGGCGTTCTAGTGATGTAGTGTGTAGCCACAATTCCAATCAGCAAAAACATCGGCCCACCATATCTACAGGGCCAGAACCCTTCGTCATGTTGCATATTCTTCAAAAACCGCAGTCCCTGATAGGCAGCTTCCTTGCTCGTCTTGGGTCGTTCAATCTTTGGTAATCCCTATCATTAGCGGACAATGCCTACATGCCTCCGCTCTCACATACCGAGTCCAACCCCATCACTAGCCTTTCATATGGTGTCTGGGGCCTGTCCCTGGCCTCCTGCTCGCTCACGTATTCCCAGGCTATCTTGCCCACACTATCGCTTCCAAGTCGCCATCGCGTCGGATCGGTCTTGGGAAGTCCAGCAGTGTCCGAGGGAAGCGGTCGAGCAAGTGGGTATCGTGACATTCTGACCTGTGTGCACTGCCTGCAATGGCCCAATAGTTCCGAGTCGACTGGCAGAGTCTGGGGGCAGCCAGCAGTTCCCTTATATACGCTGCGTCTTGAGGATGAACTGTTTAAATTTCCCATTGCGTCGAGCGCGTGCGCCGAGCACAGAAATAAGCCGTGCTCGACTCGTTGTCTGTCAGTCCTCACGCATGTTTTAACGCTCGGGACCGCACCTACTCGCTCGCACCGAGCCGAGCGATGTGAGCGGTGCATGGTCTATATTTGTTGCTTTTAAAGACTTCTAGTGTCTACATTCATTTTGCTCACTTCATGTTGCTTGAAAAAACTGCTATTGTCTTTCTTTTTTCTTTTTTCTTTTTTTTTTGATTTATGGCTGCCGATTTGGTTGCTCGTTGCTTGTGTGGTC
Source organism: Myxozyma lipomycoides (assembly GCA_030564125.1). Classification (NCBI taxonomy): domain Eukaryota; kingdom Fungi; phylum Ascomycota; class Lipomycetes; order Lipomycetales; family Lipomycetaceae; genus Myxozyma; species Myxozyma lipomycoides. Next base: position 83,759 of record JAJLTW010000046.1, read on the forward strand.
GCTCGTATTCGGATATATCTTGTAAGGAAACGGGGTTCGTTTCGCTTACGTAAGCAATTACAATGGGGGGGTTGGCCTGGTGTTCCTTATTATCCGGTATGAATCCTTGTGTTCCTGTAATGTTATACTGTGTCTCCCGTTCGTTGTCCTCTACAACTTTTCTTCTTGCGCTGCCAGCACGTACTCTTTATAACCGCGGAGCTCCTACTCGAACTGCGGGTCCTTCGGGGCCGCAGCGCCTTACTCCATTTAATGT